>JABMCL010000246.1:155000-170000 GCA_018857735.1 Alviniconcha marisindica | reverse complement strand
TTTGCATTGCTTTCAAGTCGTACTTTATTGGAATTCTGGTTTGATGCATTGAGTGTTTGTGTGTTTGTCATCGGGGAAATCTGTAAAAAAAAAAAAAAGGCTTTTTTTCTTTTTTTTTTTTTCTCTCTCTCTCTCTCTCTCTCTCTCTCTCTCTCTTGCTTTGCAATTTTTTGTTTACTGCCAGTAGTAGTCCGCAGTCAACATCACCATTATCGTACTTGTAAATCGTCTTATAATTCATTAACGAAGCAACTTACCTAGCTGTGGTGCGTTTTCGGGAAGTATTTCTCTGCCCGTGAACCATTTTTCTGCCAGGGCAAAAACGTCACGACGTTTTCCTTGTGGGGATAACCACGTCTGTTCCATATCAACCCGGTACTTTCTCACCAGTTCGTCCACCAGGGTCAGATTGACCTATCTCCGTCCAGCTGGGATTGGACAGCAAATATTGAGCATCATCAGTAACCCTTGGACAGGGTTTGTCAGTACAGTTATTGGTCGTGTGTGTAAGCAACACCCAAGGTAGATGTTTACCTATACTCTCTCTCTCTCTCTCTCTCTCTCTCTCTCTCTCTCTCTCTCTCTCTCTCGAGTGTGTGTGTGTGTGAACTCACCGTTTTACTCAGACTATTTGCTGAGTCAGCTATTTATGCAAATCTGGCGTCACGTGACCGGAAGCCAAAATCTAAAAGGTCCCATAAAATAGGACTGCAGTTCAACTGCATACATACTACACAGCTTTTAAATCATATATTCGTTGTTTAGCGTAAACATGTGTAACCCAGTGATTGTGAATGAAAGTATGATTAAGAATGCTGTCAACGCTGTGCCTCACTCAGTGTGTATTTTTATCTGACACGTGGCAGCGAAGGTGGATTGACTGATAACTTACCGTTTTGCTCAGACCTTCCTGTCTCAGACGTCGATCCTTTGGCGCTGTTGTGTCCCTGGGAGGCTGACCAGTACCAGACAGCTGTAAACAAGTAAACATGGTGCCTAACGTCCACAGAAACCATAAGGCTTATTAGGGACGGGGGGGTATGGAGGTGGCGGAAGAGGGAGATTATATACTATCGCTACACTGTCACCACCAGAATGACTGCTGCATTAAGATGGGCAGCGATGAGAGCCATTTTAATGCTCTTAATTGGAGGGCAAGTTTACAAGACAGTGTCCACAGACCACAACTTTTGAAGAGAAAGGAGAGCCGAAGCGGATTCGAACCGAGGTCCCTCTGCTTACCAGCCTAACGCCTTACCGCTAGGCCAAACCGGTTCACCAAGACAGTTGTGGGAGACCTACATCATAGGTTCCTGAAAACTGTCAGCTAACGAGCAGTTTTTCGTTGGTGCCCAAACAATAGTAAGTTTGTTACAAACAACTCAAATAAAACAAGGCGTGTCATTTATAGCCCCACAAAGTTTTCACCCGCACAAATAAAACCACAACGTTTGAATGAGACGGAACTCCTTTCTTCTTTTTTTACCCGGGGGGGATGCTCTTGTTTACTGGGGCTTGGGCGCTAGGCTCTTCCACAGTCATATATACCCAACCTTTGGAGGGGGGTGACCCTCGGGGACAGGCGCGGAGATAAAGAGTGCCCCTTCAGTGGCGTAACCAAATCTGGCAGAGTTCAGAGGAAGGTGTCGGAAAGCGGTGCAGGCAGTGTGCTGTGTCCTTTGTCGTGGCCGTGGACAGCGTGAGGACCGACTGGCCATCATCATCGCAGTCGACGAGGTTGTCAACTTACGGCGAAGGTGCGGTTACCTCACAATTCGTTTGTGAATACAACGATAATAATGGGAGAACTCTAAAGCACCTATTCGTAGGAAACGCGAAGCGTCTACAATGAACAAAGCACAAAGCTAGGAGAAAAATAAATGAATGTAACAATTCCCCCCGATTACTGGTCGTGAATAGACTGCTGACAATGAATGGATTACAGGTCGTGAATAGACTGCTGACAATGAATGGATTACTGGTAGTGAATAAACTGCTGACAATGAATGGATTACTGGTAGTGAATAAACTGCTGACAATGAATGGATTACTGGTAGTGAATAAACTGCTGACAATGAATGGATTACTGGTAGTGAATAAACTGCTGACAGTGAATGGATTACTGGTAGTGAAAAAACTGCTGACAGTGAATGGATTACTGGTAGTGAATGGACTGCTGACAATGAATGGATTACTGGTAGTGAATAAACTGCTGACAGTGAATGGATTACTGGTAGTGAATAAACTGCTCACAGTGAATGAACTGCTCACAATGAATGGACTGCTGACATTGAACTAACTGCTGACATTGAACTAACTGCTGACAGTGAATAAACTGCTGACAATGAATGGATTACTGGTAGTGGATGGACTGCTGACAATGAATGGATTACAGGTCGTGAATGGACTGCTGACAATGAATGGATTACAGGTCGTGAATGGACTGCTGACAATGAATGGATTACTGGTAGTGAATGGACTGCTGACTATGAATGGATTACTGGTAGTGAATGGACTGCTGACAATGAATGGACTGCTGACAATGAATGGATTATAGGTAGTGAATAGACTGCTGACAATGAATGGATTATAGGTAGTGAATAGACTGCTGACAATGAATGAACTGCTGACATTGAATGAACTGCCGACATTGAATGAACCGCTGACATTGAACTAACTGCTGACATTGAATGAACGCTGACATTGAATGAACTGCTGACATTGAACGAACTGCTGACATTGAACGAACTGCTGACATTGAACGAACTGCTGACATTGAATGAACGCTGACAATGAACGAACTGCTGTCATTGAACGAACTGCTGACATTGAACGAACTGCTGACAAAGAACGGACCGCTGGCAGTGCATTAAAATGGTTCGCTGACATTGCATGAAATGCTGACACTGAATGAAATGTTAACAAAGAATTAACTGCTCGCAGTGAATATACTGCTGACGATAAATCAATGTCTGACGAAAGAATTAATTGCTAACAAAAGGTGAAAGTCATGTTGGCAATAAACAGATTACTAGCAATCAATAAAATGCTCACAAATAGTGAATTGCCGAATGAGGAATTACCCGCTGACAGTTAATAAATGGCTAACAATGAATGGATTATTGACAAAAAATAAACTTCTGACAACAAAGGACCTGCTAAGAACTGAATTAATTGCTGTCAATAAATGGGTTACTGGATAGACCGATAACTAGCTTTTAAAGCCCAGTCAACCGCAATAGGTATATCGGGGCAAAATGAGTTACTGGTAATACTTGAAAGTGCTAACACAAATCCTGACAATGAACTAATTGTTGACAAAGAAGCAACTGCTTACCATTAGATGCATTTATAACGTCAAATGACTTCCTGCGGATGAATGAATTACTCACAATGAATGAATTATTCACAGCTGAATGAACTGCTAATAATACAACCAAAATATCCCGTTGATTACCTTGCTGTCGACTATTTACTGACGACTAATCGTTGACGATAAATCGCTGACCAGTTATTGTGTCGAATCAACACACAAGGGAGTTAATTAGCGCTCGAAATACATCACACAAGTACAACAACAACGGTAACTCTCACGTGGCATGCGTGTGAACGCAAGGGACATAAACCCCACCAGAGGTACACGCATGCCATGTGAGAGTTACTGCAGGTGTTCGGGTCTTTGTTGTTGTGCTTGTGTGACGTCTTTCGAGCGCTGTTTAACTCGCTTGTGTTCTGATTTTGCACGAGCGCTCCGGATCTCGCTCTGTTTTAGAGTTTTAGTTACTGTGTCACCTGAAAGACCTGCGTGAATTGGATGACGAAAGCCACGACGCCATAAACGACGAGGACGAGAAAGACGTAAGGCCTGACGTCTTTGTAGTTGACGATCCGCGCAAACTGTGCAGGACATCGCCACACTTGGTTACATTGTAATAATATTAATAGCACAATCATTTTATGACGCTTTTGGTCCCGAGTAGACAAGTAGTGAAAAACGTGGACATAGTCTCGTGAACAAACAACCACCTTGAGAATTATTTTCAAATTCAAGACTGAATTCTCTCTCTCTCTCTCTCTCTCTCTCTCTCTCCTCTCTCTCTCTCTCTCTCTCTCTCTCTCTCTCTCTCAAACACACACACACACACACACACACACACACACACACACACCACACCCACCACACACACACACACACACCACACAAACAACACCATTGCAACACTGTTAAACTCTCTCTCTCTCTCTCTCTCTCTCTCTCTCTCTCTCTCTCTCTTCTTTTTTCTTCTCTCTCTTCTTTTTTCTTTTTCTTCTTCTTCTTTGTTGTTGTTTGGTCTTAAGTTGTGCGTACCTGGTTGACAGTACATACAATTCCCATTGCTAACTTACCTTAACTGGCATCTTCTCAGGTGAAAACAGACTAAGTGATATAATTATCACGAAGGCGAATGAAAACAGAGTTAGCGAAATAATTATCTCGAATTAGGCGAGTGAAAACAGAGTAAATGAAATAAGTTATCACGAAGACGACGACTCGGTTAGCCAGCCGCGAAGCGTCGTAGTTCAGGCGTCACTGGGGTTTGATGCACACAGACTGCCTGCTTAGGACAAAATCCCGTGCCGCGTCCGGATTGGTCGTCAAGTAGCATTATGTTTATTACGAGGGAGTAATGGGTTATTTCCGTTCAACGTCGCAGCGTATTAAAATATTTGATGTTTCGCTCTTGGCTAATGATGAAAAGCTGCTTATCGCACACAGCAAAATCAACAGCACAATCACAAGAGCTATTTGTTGTTAAGTGTCTGTTTAATAGGTCGTAATTTAGGTCGCTTATTCCAAGACGGAGTTTGCAATGTGTTATCTGTGCTTTTCGACTACCGTTGTAAAAGAAAGGCGGGGGATTTGTGTCATTTCTGGAGAGGAAGTGTTTAACTTGACTGATTGATTCTGTTCGCTATATGTTTTCTGGTAAATTATTCCAGTGTAGTTGTCGATGGGAAAAATGATTGCCTGTAAGTCTCAGTCTTATGTTTTGGTACCTGTCGTTGGAGTGGTCGTCGTCGATGGTATGGATTAGTTGAGGAAACAAGGGGGGGTAAATGTTCTTTCAAGTAAGTCGGGGTATTTTCTTGAACAATCTTGTGGTACATAATAATTTTGTGTCTGAAGCGTCTTTCTCGTAAAGTCGTAAACCCTGATTCAGTGTATAGTTTCTGGTGACTTGATCCGCGAACAGCTCCTATAATGGTTCTTATTGCATCGAGGTGTAGACTTTCCAGTTCTTCTGCTAATTTCAGACTACATTTATCCCAAATGACGTCGGCGTAATCTAACTGCGGTAATATAAAAGACCTATACATGGTTTCAAGAGCTTTTCTGCTAAGACGATATTTAAACGATCTTAGGCAAGCGACTTGACATCTACATTTTGCAATTAACATTTTAATATGACTCTCCCATTTACAGTTGTTTTGAAAAATGATTCCTAAATGTTTATGGCTATGAGTGTCTTCTAAAATAGTCCTTCCAAAATTCAGTGATTGAAATTGGTGGTTTTTGTTCCTGGTTATGTTCATCAGTTCTGTCTTCCTTTCGTTAAACTCAATTTTCCATTTATTTGCCCATTGCATTATTTTTTTCAGTTTAGAATTTCAGCTCGGATGTGTGGATTTTCTAAGCACAAATACATACTAGTGTCATCTGCGAAAAGCTTAATAACTGATTCGATGTCTTCAACAATGTCATTTATGTAGATAAGGAACAGAAGAGGTCCTAGGACTGAGCCCTGTGGGACACCTGCAGGTACAGTTAAGTAATCAGATCTGCTACCGTGGAGTACCACAGCCTGTTTACGGTCGGCCAAATAGTTTTCGAACCAATGAAGTAACGTACATCTAATTCCAATAGCTTGCAATTTCTGTAGTAAACCTCGGTGCCATACTTTATCGAACGCTTTAGATATGTCAAAGAAAATTGCTTGAGTAGTTATTTCACTGTCAAATGATTTACAAAAGTCATCGTATATACTTAGTAACTGGTACACGGTTGAATCTTTTGGAGTGAATCCTGATTGTGACGGTGTTATTATTTGGTTTGCGTTTAAGTAATTAGACACATGGCGATAACACATTTTTCTAGAGTTTTTCCTACGCAACTTAGCAAAGATATAGGACGGTAGTTAGTACACTGTTCTTTGTTACCCTTTTTATGAATTGGTGTAACGTGTGCTGTTTTCCAGACTGTGGGAAAAATTCCTTCATTAAGTGATCGATTGAAGAGAAAAGTTAATGGTTCAGATATGATTCCAGCGCTATTTTTTAAAATTATATTATGTATTTGATCAGGGCCTGTCGCCTTTGCTGTGCTTAATTTTGTAAGAGTATTATTTACTTCTTCTACACTCAAATGTATTTGATTTATACTCGTTAACAGTTCTGGTACATCTGGAACATCATCGTTGTCTTCAATAGTTGATTGGTTGATGAAGAATTGGTTAAGTATAGTCGCCTTCTCTTTGTTAGTATAATAAGTAACTCCATCTTTTCTAATGGTGGTATTACGTCTGGATCAGATCCCTTGTTGCCCATGAATGACTTTACTAGTTTCCACCAGTTTTTGGTACCGAATGTCGCGCTGGAAGACGCACGATTGTCTAAGTCCTGTAAATAATCTAATTTCCTTTTCCTTATGGCGTAGGTTAGGTCTTTCCCTTAATTTGTCTAAAGCATTTCCACGACTGGTCGGTATTACATATTTTAGCTTTTTTGTGGAGCTTATTTTTGTTTCTTATCATTTGTTTAATTTCTTTAGTTATCCATGGTTTGTCGCAATGCCGAACACTAATTGTTTTTACAGACAGCTGAATAATTATAAGCGGTAATACTGTAAAACAAAAGGATTTTATGTCGGGGACTTGTTTTCGGGTACCTACATATGAATAATCAGGCGCAAACGTTGCAGAGGTCTCATTTCGGTCCTTGTATGTATGCAGGTCGTTGGATGCTTGATTATTATTTAACAACATGAATAGTATCAGTGCAACATTAATGCCTCTGCTACCTTCCAGATATAATACTAAAAACGGCCATATTTCTGAGGCAGAAATAAACGCTAGTTTAAAAACTGACAATTGGGCCGCCCTGTCATGGAATCCTCCCACCCTAGCCCTATATAAAGAGATACCTATTGTCATTATGTAATGCCTTTCAAAGAAAGGTCAAATAGAAACACGGCCATGGGTGGCAGATTATACGTCATGCAACTGTGGCAGGCGAGCAAGATAGATAGAAAATGGGTGACAAAGGAAGTATAGATACAAAAACTGCTCAAATGACAGTATGAAGTAACACTTAGTAGCAACAACGACGAGGTATAACAAGTTGAAAAAAAGAGAAAAAAGAAACAGGTTACGATAAACACTATGGGTGATTATGTGTGGTTTTGCTCTCCCAGCCAAACGATATTAATGACTTATTCTTCACAGCTACATTCTCTGCCAAACAAAGGATGTGTCTAACCGAACCCTCCTCCGATATTTAAGTATCACGAAAGGTCAGTAAACATAAATTGGGGAAATAATTATAATAGTAAATAGCAACTCCTTGCTTATATAACGACAGCGTTCATGTAGTTCGTGACCTCGACCAGACTAAATTCATCAATGAGAAATATAAATGAAAAATCTAGAGACTTCACACCAATGTAGCGATAGATCACATTACGACAGTTGTTCGAAGGGTACGCGTCAAAACAGGAGCAAGACGACTGAGCGTCGGTAGCAGCGCTGTCTTAGTCATAGTGAACTCAGTTACACATACACGCTCGTTGGTCAACAAACAGTACTCGCCGAGCGGGCATACCACCATGAAAGTTCAACAGGTTTTCTGAATGAAGATGATTTTATAATGTTACAGCAATTTTCAAGCTGACAACGTTGCTCACAATACTTCAAAAAGCAACAACAAATACTCTCGTCACATGGGAATACAAGCGTGTCATAAACAACTTCTAGCATAATTATAGTTACAGTTACAGTTATAGTTACGTATAGTTGCGGAATTAAACTAAGTAAAGAGTTACTACAGCGGTTCTAAATATAGGAGTACACGTCTGCAACAAAGCCTCAGCAGCGCAAGTAATAGACATATGCACACCCACATTTGCATCAGTTCACTTACTAACGCATTTTAGTAACATTCAAAATATGTCGAGGTATTTTATTTTTATTTTTATTTATTTTTTTTCCCCTTCCCCTTTCTTTTTCTCCTTTTCCTTTCTTCTGCCCCCGCTTTTTGTGTCCTTTTCTTTTCCTTTCCTTCCTCCTTTTCCCCTTTTCGGTATTCAGTAGTGTCACACTCGTACAAACACACACACACACACACACACACACACACACACACACACACACACACACACACACACACACACACACACATGTATAGCCCGCACGCAACACTCCACGCGTACAAATAACATACCCCGGCAGCGCTCCAAAGAGCATGCATATATAAGGAATACACGTACACTCTACAGTAAATATTCACCCAGTTCACCCCAGTCGGCCAATGACAGCGTCACACCCGTGGAAAAAGCCGTAGAGCAAAACGCGTAGAGTAAAACAGCGTGCACAGCGGGAACTAGTCACACTCGTACGCACTCCACGTGGTTTACAATGTCAGGACAACACAGGCTCCTGGATAGAGTCATTGCCACCCGGGGGTGTACAGCTGGTACAGAACTCGGTTCTGCAGTCAGTTCAAGTGCATTCCAGTCCCATTTTAAGTTTAATCAGTTCTGTTTGTCAGTTCAAGTTCCGAAGGAACAAGCAAGCAATCGTCATTGGCCAGTCCAGCAAATAATCAGCCGTCACAAGAAACACTCCACGTATTCCTAGTTAGTTTGGAAAGCGCCGCGGTATATTTTCTCTGTACTGTTCAAGTGAATACCGCGGAGGTGGAGAGTATGAATGTAATCAGTATTCAATATATGTTTTAATCAGTATTCAGTATATGTTTTAATCAGTATTCAATATATGTTTATGCACGCACGCACGCACGCACGCACGCACACGCACGCACACACACACACGCACACGCACACACACATGCGCACACGCACGCACACACACACACACACACACACACACACACACCGCCGCCGTGCACATCACACACACCACACGCACATTCATTGCAGGTCGTTTGGGTTCGGGTCGGTAGAATGTGGGTGGGTTCAGTGAGAGTTGTAATTGTTTTGTTTGTTTGGGGGAGAGATGGGTGTTTGGGGCTTTAGTCTACAGCGAACACTGCAAGCTCGCGCATGGTGGCGATTTTGTACGATGAGTTATTATTCTTCACAAAAATGAAACCATCACGAGTACTTGTGTCGGAGATTCGTTGATCCCGTTTGAGTTGCCTCGCCTTGGCTGCAAAGTGGGCTCTAATTCTCGTCAGGTCCTCGTTGATGAAGATCTTGCGGGAGGCCGGTGTTGCCGAGCTGCCGGAATTGCGGACTAAGGGAGGCCAGTCCGCACTGGGGACGATCTTGGCACCGTCAGTCTGCTTCAGCGCTTTCCTCGCCTTCATCACAGCCTCTTTGTGCCGGTAGGATGTCAGCCTCACCAAGATGGGTCTGTCGCGGGTCGCAGTCGCTGACTTCTTTCCCACCCGGTGGCTCCGGTCTATGGCGTCATCTGTAAGATTAACGCCCACTCTTGGCCACCGCTTTCACGATTTCGTCGGTATTTTCATCGGCTGACTCGGGAACAGGGCCTATCCTAACGCAGTTGCGTCTGCTGTACTGCTCTAAAGCATCCACTTGGTCCTTCAAAGGGAAATTTCCCTGTCCTTTTCCAAGAGTTTCTCCTTCAAGCCTGCGAGTTCTTCCAGTAACCGGTCAGAAACCCGCGCGGCCACAGCCCCCGAAACTAAATCCAGAAAACTAGGGTCGCACAGGGCCGCCTTTAGTTGCTCCTTAAAGGGCTTGTAAAGGCAGTTTTTGTTTGCACCGGAACGTTGAAAATCGACCCAATTATGAAAGTCTAGTGCATAACATGACCTTTAAATCTAATAAAATGTAAATGCCATGGAAGTAAGTATGTTTACGAAGGAAGAAATGCATGCCGATCAGGCCGAATTTCGTCTGCTTGTTTTAATCTCAAAACTACGCGCGAGATCCGTGACGTAGGTCTCTGACGTCACAAACAGACCACTGA
Organism: Alviniconcha marisindica; assembly: GCA_018857735.1. Taxonomy (NCBI): domain Eukaryota; kingdom Metazoa; phylum Mollusca; class Gastropoda; family Provannidae; genus Alviniconcha; species Alviniconcha marisindica. Next base: position 159,789 of record JABMCL010000246.1, on the reverse strand, counting down.
GGCGAATGGCGAATGAGGCGCGTTTTCACCATCAATCGGTCCACAACGAAAATGCCACGCGAATGTGCGGCCGTGGGATGCGCAGAGCTGCAGACCAAAAGGTCGTTGTTTTCCTTTGACACCTTCCTGAAAGATAGCAGTCGAAGGAAGCTTCATCCTTGGAGATTCGAACTGGAAATTGTTCCAAGTCGGTTACCCTGTGGACACACAGACATGAATTTTTTACTAAAGGGTATCGGTCACGCATCGCCCAGCTTTCGCTAGGTTGATCCTTGGTAGATGGAAGGAACGGTCTCTTCGGATGAAACCTCCGTCGGTGCCAATTCAACAAGGAATATATCCAGACCGACCAAAGGACTCTGAAATACATTTTGACACCTTGGCACCCAGTGCAAAGATTAAAATTAAAAAAGGGGAAAAACCTTTTTCACAAGAAACCCTCCAGAAAAAGAAAGGGAAATCAACAAAAGAGGCAAATGAACACACAAATCCTCAGCAAGAATGAACTCGTAATAAATGCAGAAGAAGAAGAAGAAGGAGAGAAAAAAAACAAACAAAAAACAAATGGACATGGTAAACACGGAGAAAAGAAAGGAAAAACAGGAGGTACAACTATTGAACTACTAACAAATACCCCTGCCTTGTCTAAGAAACAACTTGAAACAAAAGCGAGGCAAAAAATCAATGAAAACAACCGAGAGAAAAGTAAAAGCCGAAAGGTAAACAGAAACTCGGCTGGCCTGTGCACCAACGAATAGTACAGGGCTTAGGGAAAAATAGCGGCACTCTCACGGGGCCGCGCCGAAGCTACGGCACCATTCGGTCGACATCGCAGTTTGTCCCTGATATGTTCTTTAGCATCTGAGAACATTAAGAAAGAAAGAAGGCAAAGACAGTAAGTCTAGCACGAATCAGTGCCTACAGCAGAAAAGGCCGTGTAAGTAAGAAACAAATGCCTGTGACAACAACAAAAAAGAGACGAAAAACAAAACAAAAAGAAAGAAAGAACAGACCACAAATGCCTATGGCAAAGAAAGAAAGACCAAACCACAAATGTTGATGGCAAACCAAAAATGGCTGCCCTAATCAGGCAAGCAAACAGCTCACACCAAATGAAACAAACAAAACAGCTGAAACCACCTCAAAAACGCAAACGGTGGCCTTACCTGCAAACATAAGGTGGAAAAAACACCACCAAATCACAACAGTCTAATAGACTACTGTCTGCAACAAATGAGTGGACGACTACATTGACTACATTTGTTGCAGCCATAAGAGCACAGAGCAAAAATAACTGTGCCGACAAACAGATGGAAAGCCAAATTAACCATAACTAACATGAATCTTGACTAACTCTAACTAACCCCTCACTAACCCTGCTTCCATCTAGAAAAATAAAGGCTGCAGACTGATAAAGCAAATCGCTAATCAGGACTACCAATGACAAAGCATCGGGATGTAAACAAACGCAGACGAAAAGAGAAATGCAAAATGGCTGCCCTAATCAGGCAAGCTAACAAGCGGGTACGAAATGGCCAATAAACCAGAGATAAAAAAAGAAAAAAGAACGCATGGTGGAAAAGAAGAGGAAAAGAGAAAAACAAAACAACAACACTTTCTGAAAAGAAAGAGGAGGCAAGAAATGTCAGCGAGCAACGAGACAAAGGCTGGATACACGTAATCCGGTACAAGATACAATCCATTCAGCCGACAACACGGCAGGGCAACAGACGCTCACGAACTACCCACACAAAGAAAGAATGAGCGGTTCGTTAAACATCGAGACTAACCCCCTCACTCGTACATCGTAAACGAACGCTATAACTCGAGAAACAAATGGGCAAGCCAAGAGAGAAAAAACAGTGAATGGCAAGAACCGGCAACTAGCCCAACCCCAAACCCTAACCCAGGGAGGCCACGAAATCTGATGAAACAAACAAGGCTAAACTGGGAAAATAAAACACCTAATAAAAGGCAGGCTCCCTGATGAGGTCTAGCCTGTAGTGAAAGCTAGAATAAACACAACGAAAAAGACCGAAACGCCACCAGAAGGCTCGAGAAAGATGAAATAACAAGGGGGAATAAACAAAGGCCCAACTACTGAAAAGGAGTTTCATCCTTACATGTTGTTTTGAAATCCTCTTTATATTATTTAAACTGGACATTTTTCCAAGTCGGTTGCCCTGTGGACACTCACACAGACCCGACTTCCACGTTTGGTTGCTGGTCTGTTTGTGACGTCACTGCCCGACCGTTGACATTTAGCTTAAAATAGCTCTCGCGGAATCTCGCATTCAAAATGGCGCTGGTTTTGAAACGTTCAATTGACCGTATTTTCCGACCTTTTTGCCAAAATAAACGCATTACAACCTAGTCGAGGCCTGATTTTTTTTTTTAAACAAGTGAGTAATAGACTGTTTCTTCTCTTCGAACGTTAGATCGGACCTATATGTTGTTTTGAAACGATTTGGAGTGATTTTGTGGCCCGAAACTGCCTTTACAGGCCCTTTAATTGTACTATCGGCAACGGACATGGTGTGAGCCGGATCGTCCAGCACTGTACTACGCAGAAAACTGCTGTCAATTATGGTAGCGTCAGGATCGTCCACTATGCTGTCACCTAGGACCCAATGTCTCTTCTCCTCGTCAACCGAAAGCGGCGAATTAGCGGAACGCTTCACTCCCGATGAAGACATCATGAACCTTGCACATATTTTCCAAGTTTATCAGTTTTTAGTATAACACTGATAGCCACAAGAAGCGCACAGATATACAATACACAACACTTGAGGAGTTCAGTCAACGATAAAATAGAAGTTTCCGCATTGAATTAACAGTAGATGTGCAATGTTATGAAGAATGGCCACACCGGTTCACTTCAATCAGTTCAGGGTAACGACAGTGTCAATGGCAATAACATACCTGCAGCACACCTGTAGCACCTGTAGCACGTGGAACACCAACCTCGGACAGTGACAGTCAATAGCATTCCATTCTGAACCAGTGGCTATCAAAGCCTTCACACGGCAAAACAAGAAAGTATTGGATAATTAGGGAAAAAGCAAACCTCGGAAACCAAAATTCACGTCACGAAGACCTCGGAGAACATTAATGCAACTTTAGACACAACAGCATCCTCCAAATGTTTCTAGAATCCAGTGAAATATGCAGTTTGTCGAGAGAGCTCACCGACTCACACTACGCACCCGCCATTGCCATCACGTGATCTCCTGGAACATATCAAGCATTGGGGCACCTGAAGAGACTTGAAATTTCAACATTAGTTAACTTTTAATGTATTTTGTTCATGTTTTTAATCCCATGCTCTCGGTTTAAAATGAGCAAAATTGATGCCGGGTAAGGTGAATAAAATATGTTCTAAACATATTCATTCAACTTTTCAGAGCATATCAGTGCAAACACACCAAAGTTTAATGCTTATAGACTTTGATTTCGCAAAAATCTAAAAACACCCAGACAGACCCATACTGACTGCTTTTGCCTGTAGCACAGTAAGCCGGCTGCGAGTTAACGCTTATTTTGATCGATTTTAGCTTCAGGTCTCTTTGGTATATTCCAGCGACTAAATATTCATATTTTTCAAGTGTCTTAAATGCTTATGGATCGCAAAACAAGACCAATGTGTCACGGCACAATGGGCAAGGGAAATAACCGCTGTAGCCGCGTGATCGGGCGTGTTTTGGCCGAGTTTACTTGGAGCCGTAAAGTCAAAGGCTAATCGTGACGTCACGATAAGACTAGACTGCCATTGGCATTGTTGCTTCTACAGTTTCAGTGCACAAAACTCTGGATAAATTTAGGAAAAGTTGGAAATGGCAACTGGAATACGACCATTCCAGTACGAGCCATTTGCGGATATCAATTTTGGCATCGACTGGGAGAGTTCAAGTGACGAAGAAGTGTCATGAGAATAGTGGTGGTTATGCTTGTGTTTATTATATATTGTGATGTGTGCGATACTATGTGTTGTTGCGTACTTCTTAAGTGTTAATCTTTTACATATGTACACTGTCTTTGTGGCTTTATGTGTGGCACCACATTTTCCTTTGAAGGAATAAAGAAGTTCTTGACATGACTTGACTTAACTTGACATAAGAGCACAGAAGCAAAAAATAACTGTGCCAACGACAAACAGATGGAAAGCCAAACTAACCATAACTAACCCAGGGGTCGCGCTCATTGCAAAATTTTGCGTAAATATTGCATTTTCGGGAGCCGTACAGGTGGCTGCCGCGTCACTCGACACTAGATCGATTTGCAAACTCCGTGTGATCTCAGCCGTGGCTCCGCACTCCACCCCGGCACCAGTCCGGTCAATGAAGCCGTAAACAAAACGCGCGTTGACATCACTTTTTTGTGCACGGATAGACTTTCGTTTGACTATTTTCGTCTGTTCACTTTATAGATCATCAAATACATTCATTTCACCCTGAGCACTAATTCCAAGGTGTATGCTGTAGGCTACGCATTTTTCGTATCACTGACGCAAAATACGTGATGTTTCGCGTCGGTTGACGCAAATCTCTGAAAGGCAGCGCGACCCCTGCTAACCCTCACTAACCCGGCCTCCATCTAGAAACACAATGCCTGCAGACTGATAAAGCAAATCGCTAATCAGGACTACCGATGACATAGCATCGGGATGTAAACAAATGCAGACGAAAAGAGAAATTCAAAATGGCTGCCCTAATCAGCAAGCTAACAGCGGGTACGAATTGGCCAATAAGCCAAAGATAAAAACGAAAGACGTATGGTGGAAGAGAAGAGA
>JABMCL010000246.1:145000-150000 GCA_018857735.1 Alviniconcha marisindica | reverse complement strand
TGCTTGGATAAATGCAGACATTCGCTGGGCTATAAAACAGAGATATAGGTTGTTTAAAAAAGCAAAACGCAACAATAAAGACGAAGACTGGCGAGCTTATCGGACTTATAGAAACTTAGTAACCACTAAGATTAGAGACAGAAAACTGGAATATTTAAATGAACTTGATTTAAAGGATCTGACCCAAAACAGTTCGGTACTAAGGAATGGTGGAAACTGGTAAAACAATTTATGAATTTAAAAAAAGGGATATCCGACGACATTCCTCCCATCTTCTTCAATGGTACTTTGTATTCTTCCAGCGAAGACAAGGTCAACGCATTGAATGATTATTTTATTCAACAATTGATTTTAGACAATCCAAACGAAAATACTCCAAATGTAGAGTACACTGACTCTGAAATTACTGATATTATACTTACGCACGCTGACATACATAGTTAATAAAAAATTTTTTGACAAATCAAAGGCAACAGGGCCCGAAATGATTCATAACAAATTGCTGATAGCTACAGTTGACATTATTACAGAACCCTTAACCATCCTATTTAACCGCTGTTTGAATGAAGGTATCTTTCCAAACATTTGGAAGATTGCTCATGTAACACCACTACATAAAAAAGGACCCCCCAAAATTTGTGTAATAATTATCGTCCTAAATTTCCCCCTGTTAAGTTGTGTAGGAAGGTCCCCCTTGAACGAGTGTTTACAGCCGTGTGTTGAATTATTTAAAAGGTTTAATAAAAATTTTTACTCCATCCCGTCAGGATTTTGCCAAAAGACTCAAAAGTTAACCAACTCACATCAATATATCATGACCTAAGTACATCATTCGATCAAGGAATAAATACACAATCCATTTTTTTTTTTGACATTTCCAAAGCCTTCGATCGAGTGTGGCACAAGGGATTATTGAAAAAAATAGAAGCTGTTTGGTATAAAAGGCAATTTGGCATTATGGTTTCAAAACTATTTAAAAAAATCGCAAACAAGCCGTTGTTATAAAAGGTAAAAAGTCTGAATACAAAACAGTACCTTCTGGAGTTCCACAGGGGTCTGTGTTAGGCCCCCCGTTATTTCTCAAAATATATAAACGACATAACCAAAAATATTGAATCTGTTATAAAACTTTTTGCGGATGACACAAGTGTGTCACTTGCATTGAAAGACCCCGACAGAAGAGCAGCAATTTTAAAAATTTTGACTTTGGGAAAAAAAAAAAAAGCTGGGCGAAACGATGGAAAGTTAGTTTTAATGAAGAAAAAAAATGAATTGTTAACATTTAAGAAAGACAACCATCCAGTTTACCCACTTGTCATTTGGAAATATTGTTCTCGAAGACAAGGAATGTCACAAACACTTAGGTCTGATTTTTCAAAGTTTTAAATGCAAATGGGAAAAACATATAAACAGTATTATTAGAAAAGTAACCCTTCTTATTTCATGTTTACGTTCCTTTAAGTACAAGTTAAAGCAGAAAAGCCTTGGATACTATGTACAAATCCTTTATATTGCCACAGTTTGACTACGCCGACATTGTTTGGGATAATTGTACTGGAAACTTTCAAACATGCTCGAAAACCTGCATTTGGAAGCCATAAGAATTATTTTAGGAGCTGTTAGAGGAACAAGCCACGAAAAGTTGTATAAAGGGAAACTGGATTTTGCACACTAAAAGAAAGACGAAAACGTCACAAGCTATTAATTTTTACAAAATGATTAATTACCAATGCCCCGGATACCTATCGAACTTAGTACCCCCTCTAGTTTCAACAACAAACCCGTATCATCGCAGACGACCCATGAAAGAGTCATTCCCGCTCACAAAACAGAACTATATGCAAATTCTTCATTCCGTTTAACCACCCCAAATGTGGAAAACATTACCCCAAAAATATACAAACAAAACCTTCAATTAGTCTTTTTCCTGAAAAAATATTTTTGTTCCCCCAACCCAATTTTTTTACCCCTTTGGTGGTTTTTTCCCATTTTTTTTTTTTTTTTTTTGGTTCCTAGGGGGGAAAGGAACAAGGTTTAAGCATTGGTTTTGGGCCCCCTTTGACCCCCTTTTCCTTTTTAGGGGGGATTTAAATTTTTTAAAGGAAAAAATTTATTCAGCCCCCCCCAAATTTTTAGGGGGGAAGACCCCCTTAATATGTTCAATTTTTCCCCCATATACAGCCCGAAACCATCCCCAAGCATTTTTTCCCAAAAATACCAATTGTCCCCTTTTTAAATTTTTAAAAGGGGATTAAGGAAAAAAACCAATTTAAATAAAACTAAGGAAAGGGGGGAATGGAAAAGAAAATATCCCAAATACACTTCTGTTTGGAAAAGACCGCTACATTTAGAAACTAGTCAGAATATATTTGCTATAGTCCACGACTTTTTGCGCCAAAAATTTGTTTTGAATCTGTAAAAGTCTGCCAAATTTGTTTATGATACAAGCGAAGAAGTCACGGTGTTTAATCCTCTCCCTCTTCTCTGTCTCTCTCTGATCAACATAATTATGACAACATCACTAGACCATTCGGTTAGTTATTTTCTTTTTTACCCCCCAAAAATATCTGTTGCCGTTTTGTTGTTGTTTTTTGTGTGAGCAAATGCTCTTTGTACGTTTTTAACAATATCCCGCCCCGGTTATTCAGATCCATTGCAATTCATTTACTGTACGTTAGTAACCCGGCCTTCACCAGCCGACCGGCATAGCCGCCGGGCGCGCCATTGTTCAAATCTGTGTTATCTCCTGAATATTTTTTTTGACCGCTTGTTTGTTACCTACTCTTTGTTCATTCACCTATGCCTTTTTATGCATCCAGCCATGTGTTAATATAATTTGCATCTTAGATGTTTACTTAGATCTGTATTTAGACGCAGGATCGAGCTTAATCAGTTGCCGATGCCTCTACTACTTGGTTCTTATGTCATCGGATGTCAGATGACATATTAGGGACAATATGCACTCTGGTTCCATTCTTTTTATAGCCGTCGTCTGCATGGCGCGTCTCTGTTTAGTACTGTATTACTAGTGAATAGTAGTGAATCGTTTTTTGACTCGATTAAAGTAATTCTGTGTCAATGCTTTGTCGTATAGTATTTTGCTTATCTGACTTCATGTTTAGTGTTTATTTTGGGTTGAAATAAACTTATTAAGTATGTGTACTGTAGGAGCTAAGTTGTATTCATAGACTACTTGGATCACTATCACAGCGCTGCTGCGGACTAAGATAACGCGCCCCAGGTGAAAGTTCGCACCGTTTGTTTTAGGTACTAGTCTTTGAGTGTGTCCTTGCTTCTCTTACAGAGCGTTTTATGTATGTAATTGTTATGTACCGTTTTAACCGTGGGAGAAATTTCATTAATTCTGATGTAAGTTTTAAGTGACAGTTATATTTTGTACATTTTTAGCTTTGTGATTTAGTTTGTACGAATCGGGGGGCTGTTATAGCCATGTGCAGCCCACGCTTCCCACTCTTGGTTTGTAAATAAATAAGTCATGTTGTGTGGTACATTTTGTTTTATAACGGTTTATAAAAGGTTGTAATTGGTAAGCTTTTATTGATGTTTTCATGTTTTTAAGTTTAGTTTAGTTTTTATTGTAGAGGAACCCTGTAATTGTGCGGGCCAGGAAACACAATTTGTCACCATTTTGGTCTCCCAGAGGCCGTGATTTCATTGTATCGATAGCGTGTGTTCCTTGCGCCCCGCGCAGTTCTCTTATCTATGCGTGCGGGTGAGGATTTTGTGTGTGCTGAGAAAGTTGTTCTGCCCTGTAGATAAAACCTGATTGCTGCCGTTCGCCTGCTGTGGTCTCCATTTCGACCAGACTCCGCTGCCTGGGTCACTGTCCTTCTACGCGGCTCTTCCGCTCCATTACAGTTTGTTTTGTGCTTTTTGTTTTGTTTGTGTGTTTGTTTTTGTTTGTATTTTTAGTTGCGGAGCCCACATGGTTTTGTTGCCATCTGTGACGTTTTGACAACAATTTGCTATCTTGCCATACGTAATGTCCTTTGTGATTATCATTTTTATATTCTGTATGGGTAACACCGTCATACTAATATAGCAGATTGCTTTTGTGTTTCCTGTACTTATTTGTTGAGCTTATGATTACGATCAATGAATAAAATTTTGTTTAAGCCAACTGTGGCTGCACGATTTTTGTCTCCTTCCTTTGTTCACCTTCAGTAACTTACCATTGGATTGTCGATAACAGGTTCGTGTTTAGTGCGGGCCTGTGTGTTTATCTGGCCTGTATATTCCTCATGCGAGAAACCGTAACGAATGCGAGTCGGTAATAAGTGAGAAAAGGCAGTTTTTGTTATTGCTTGTCGGGGGCGGAACGAAAGCGTTCAAATTCAGCGTTTCGGATTTCAGCTCGATTCGCTACAGTTTTGGGCCTTGTGGCAGGAGTTTGCAGTCGGTTAGTTCTTGGGTTTTAAAGTCCCGTGGTGAAAAAAAGCCTGTAAAGCACACACATGCACGCACGCAGGCACACTCGCAAGCACGCACGCACGCACGTACGCTCGCGCGCGCGCGCTCACACACACACACACACACACACACACACACACACACACACACACACTCACACTCACACACCACACACACACACACACACACACACACTTCGGCTCAACACAACCAGTAATCACAAAGTGCGGAGATATCACAACAAATCAGAAGGAAAGAGGGGATAGAATCAGATACTGTTAGCACACTGGATACTGTTAGCATACAGGAACAGATAATTATATCTTGAGAGCAGATTTCAAAGCAGAAATGTATCATCGGCGAGAGCTGCCACAAGTATCATTTGTATCACAAGTATCACCGTGACGTGACCCAGACCGTGTATTTGACAGTCGAGTCCCGCTAAACGTCACTGACGTAAGTAGGATTCAACAATAAAAAGAATGGATCATTTCAAGTCATTGTTTAAAGTGCTTATTTTGAGCTCTTTTACCTGCTGAAGGAAGGCCGGCCTTCTTGGATAACACGAC
>JABMCL010000246.1:122500-135000 GCA_018857735.1 Alviniconcha marisindica | reverse complement strand
TTACAGCGCTGGCATGGCTGGTGCCACATGAAACTGCTGCCGTTTCGGCGCAAGTTCTGTGTACACCATACAACCATGCACCATGTCACTTCATGCAAAGCCACAAATGCAAGATGTATGCTTGTTTAGCTGTAACCTGCCACCTGCACTTTTGGCAGAATAACCGGGATCTCTTACGTGCTACCGCGGTAACGTGGGGGTGGAACAGATACCGAAATAAGATTCAGCACAGAAAGTCGACCCTGGAGAAGAAAATTCTCTCGCAGCTCCTGCGTGGATTCGAACCCCGCGACCTTTCAGTCACGAGTCCGGCGCTCTAACCACTGAGCTATCCCCGCCCCCGTACCCAACAACAGTAGAGTAGCTAATAGCAAATGATTAAAAATGACACAAACGTGGGGGAGGTGGAAACAGAAAATATTCACTCACAGTATGTAGTATACTCTACTTGCAACATGTGTAAAATCAGCACACTTGCAACGTGTGGAAAATCCACAAGGGAGTTAATTAGCGCTCTAAAGACCTTACACAATCACAACAACAAAGACCTGAGTCGCCTACGGTAACTCTCACCCGGCATGCGTGTAAATACAAGGTAAATATACAGGAAGTACCCTTATAGTTTATGTACCTTGTATTTACACGCATGCCCTGTGAGAATTACCGTAGGCGACTCAGGTCTTTGATGTTGTGTTTGTGTGACGTTTTTCGAGCGCTAATTAACTCCCTTGTATGTTGATTCTGCACGAGCACTCTGGACCTCGTTCTGTTTCAGATTGCAACATGTATGGTAAACAGGGCATGACAGTTTGAAAGTCAGTTGTTCATGCTAAACTGACGGCTTTGAGGGCATGTTTGAATGAGTTTTTTTGACTGTGAAGTCCTGATAATTATCTAGTTCAACTCCAGAGATGCTACTCGTATCCACCTTTAATTAACATCGACTCGACAAATTAAACGTAGAACATTTGGGAAACTCTCTCTCTCTCTCTCTCTCTCTCTCTCTCTCTCTCTCTCTCTTCTTCTCTCTCTCTCTCTCTCTCTCTCTCTCTCTCTCTCTCTCGTAGAACATTTGGGAAACCCTCTCTCTCTCTCTCCTCTCTCTCTCTCTCTCTCTCTCTCTTCTCTCTCTCTCTCCTCTCTCTCTCTCTCTCTCTCTCACTCTCACACACACACCACACACACACACACACACACACACAACAACAAACACAAAATATATATATATATATATATATATATATATATATATATATATAATATATATATATATAAACATACACAAGCAACAAACAAACAAACACAAAAACACAAACACACACACACACACGCACACGCACGCACGCACGCACGCACGCACGCACACACACACACACACACACACACACACACACACCACACACACACACACACACATTCACAGGCACCCGCACACATGAGCATACTGTCCACACATAGCTTAATTTACACACAACTTAAAACGGGTAGCAAACAGAGACGTGAGACGGATGAAAGCAGCAGGGCTACAGTTTTGGGAAAAACAAATGTTTTGAGGTTACACTTGAATGAGTCCAGAGAGGGTTTCTGTCGGAGAGGAAAGGCAAGTTCATTCCCAAACTCCAAGCACTGGCTTACGACGTCCTTCCTTGGACAGAAAACAGAAAAGGAGCAGCAACCACCAGTGCAGAGTTTGGTGCGGGGAATCTGGAGGCTAAAAATATCAGTCACAGAGATAAAGCGGAGTAGGGTACATCAGTTTATTGGCTGTCCACATCGAGTTGCACAGATTGTGTTGTTGACAATGTCGTATCCGTCTCGCTTTTCTTCTTGTCATCCGCAATGAGTTGCACTGATCGTCTTGTTGACAATGTTGAATCTGTCTTCCTTGTCTTCTGGTTGTCGTGGTTTTTGGGGTGGCCAACACTTAGTGGATTTAGACTCGCAAGCATACGTGCACATTTAGTTAGTGTGTCGACTGCGAACAAAACGCGAGACACAAGTTCCATTAAGTGGTTTACGACATCCTTCTTCAACTTGGGAGGAAGGTGCCGGAAAGCGAAATTCGGAATGTGCGCGAGACATGGAGGGTTCCCCAAGCTGGATATCACCCAAATAGCTCCAGCCAATTAAAACGTCGCAATTAATATGCCGCACTAAAAATTAAAAATATAAATAAAATTAACGCGAAAAGTGGCCACGATGTTTGCCTGACAAACTAAAGCATAGCAAGAGAGTGAAAAAAGACTCGCGTATTTCGAACAAAACCTTTAGCAGACGTAATGGCGCACATGTACCGACGACGAAAAATATCAGCAGCAATCAAATTACACTCGTATGAATGTTGAAATCAAATTCAAATCATATCGTACATTCCAGCGGTCAACACAGTACCATATGGCGATTGGATCGAAAGCTTAGGAGGAAGGAAGAGGGCTTAGAGCTTCGCACGGAGCCTTGTATCCTTTCACCGGCGGCCTACTTTTTTCTTTTCTTTTTCTTTTCTTTTTTCTATCTCCATCTAGTAAACATGGTGCTTAACGTCCACAGAAACCATAAGGCTTATTAGGGACGGGGAGAAGTGGGTGAAGGGGGTATGCATTAAGGTGGGCAGCGATGGGAGCCATTTTAATGTTTCATTAATTGTGAGGGACAAAGTCACAAGACAGTGTCCACAGACCACAACTTTTGAAGAGAAAGGAGAGCCGAAGCGGATTCGAACCGAGGTCCCTCTGCTTACCAGCCGAACGCCTTACCGCTAGGCCGAACCAACTCACGAACTCTCCATCTAGTCCACCACATGCTCTATATAGTTAATCTATAATACCCGAACTCAGTCCGCGGTTTTCACTGCTGTCAACGAGTAGGAAATCTGTCTAGAATGATATCGACAAAAGATATTTGATCCCTAATAATGCTCTGCGCCGTGTTTGTCTCACAAGCTAAAGTACAGCAGCAGTACGAAGGACTGTGTGGTGTGTTTCGAACTAAACCTTCGAAAGAAGCAATGGCGCACGCGCTTTCATTATTTCCCCGCATGGACTTGGGCCTGTTTACGGGTCACTGACCGTGGCCGCCACAGATCAGTTAGGCTTATTGAAACGATCCTGCTGCCAACAGCCTGTTGACGATTGATAAGCAATGCCACGTGATGATGTTCTCATAATTCATTGAAACAAAGCGGTGGGATACTGAGGACGCAGAAATTAAGGTCCCCTCGACTAAGAGTCCAGGGCTATCAAAGGTTATCTTTGTACCTCCGGTGGAGTTTATGTACTTCTGCTAGAGTTTATGTACCTCTGCTGGAGTTTATGTAACACTGGTGGAGTTTATATCCCTCTGGCGGAGGTTATGTATCTCTGGTGGAGTTTACGTACCTTTTGTGGAGTCTGTGTACCTCTTGTGGAGTTTATGTACCTCTTCTGGAGTTTATGTACCTTGTATTTACTCACATGCCAGGTGAGAGTTACCGTAGGTCTTTGCTGTCTTTGTTGTTGTGTTCGAGCGCTAATTAACTCCTTTGTTTCTTGATTCTCTCTTATAAGACTGGACTAAGTCAGGAATATAGCTTTGAACGCTTCGCATGCTGCTAAGAATCTGCTTCTTCTTCTTCTTCTTCTTCTTTTTTCTTTTCTTCTTTTTTCTTTTTCATTTCTGCCGTTGATATTCATTCAACTTCATCTCCTATTGAATCATCTTTACAGATTAATCCCTGCTTATTCCCATTCTTTGTCGAAAGTTCTTTGTGCACAATAGGACGAGTGTGTCGTGACCAGCGTTCATATCGTTGTTGTTGAAGAGTACACAATGAGTATTTGTGTCAATAAGAGCAACACTTAAAGAGCGTACATACGCCGATGCCTGTGCTCCAAAAAGATAATGTCCAACCTTCCATTCATAATTATATATATATAATATATATATATATATATATATATATTATATATATATATATATATTATATAATATATATATATATATATATAATAATATATATATATGATATAAAAAAAAAATCAACAGAATTTTTTTTGCAAACGATATAATAAAGTCAAAGATTTCGTCTGATTCAGTCTCTTGCATTACCAAACAGTACAGTCTTCTTTCAGTTTCATATTTGTCACATTTATACAATTTTCATTCCAAATGTTTCAAATATTGACCAAAAATGCTGTACAATATCACGTTTCCAAAACAGATGGGAAATATTTTTATTGTGTGCATTACAAAAGGTACATTTTTTTGTTATTTGTGACCTCTATTCTTTTTAATGTAAAGTTTGTAGCGAGAATCCTGTGAAGTAAACGTATCTGAAACCATTTCAGTTTTACTTCAGGGTTTTTTGTTTAGTTTTTTGTTCTGTTTTTGTTTTTGTTTTTTGTCAAATGTTTTATACCAGTTAATTTTGTTAGGCAGTACGCTGTTCCATTTAATGCAACACTTTGGTTTGCTTTGCTTTTCAACTAAAATGTAATAACTTTTGTTCCTTTCTGTACTTTGCTAATTATTGTTATGGATTTTCTCATGTTTAAAGAGTTGTTACTTTGGACAGAAATATTCAGACCCTTGATGTACTTCTTTACAGTCTGAACACAACCGTTGTATGTAACAACCACATTTCATATTAAACTCCTCAAGGCACACAAAAAGCTTCATGTTCATGTAAAAGATGTGAGATGCGACAGACGCCCTTTCCAATCCATTTTCAATGTAGCATTGTGTTATTTCCAACTTGAATGTTGTCATTATAAAACAAAGGTTCTGTCACAAGTTCTTCAGCCTTCACTATACTGACTTTGCAACAAAAGCTTTTATAGGCCTGTAATGTATGCCTCCAAAACAAACTTAATCTGTCGTTTTTTAAGGGCAAGCAAGGTCCATGGACATCAAGGGTTCTTATAATAGGAAACATGACGGAAATAATGTGTTTTTTCCCATTTATGATTATCATTTAAAAATTTAGATATCCAAATTAGTTTTAAACCACTGATGAATTTTCGTATATCAAGTAGCCCCAATCTCCTTTTTGGATACTCTTTATGGCAGTTTTTCTGCTAATCCTATCTTGCTTTCTGCTCCATACGAACCTAAAGCACTTTTTTTTTCTTTTCTTTTTTCAGTCTATCAATAAAACCATCAGGTGGATTTGGCAGTTGCATCCATAACTGTACAATTTTAGAGAGAATCAGATATTTCAAAATGGCTATCTTCCCTAATGGCGTTATCGTTCTTTTGTAGTACAGTATTTTCATTTCAGAGAACTTATTGTTACAATTGATTTCTTCACAGTCAGTTAAATCTGCCGTAAGCCACACACCTACACTCTTAAATTTGAGAGGATTCCAGTCTATTTTTATATGGGGCAAGCAATTAGTCAAGGACTGTCTTTTACTTCCGAGCCAAATTGCTTGAGTTTTACCGGAGTTCAAGGCCAAGCCAGACTTTCTACCGAACTTATCTACGGTACTAATACTTAGCTCAAAGGAGATTGCATCACTCTCTGACATTATTTGAGTATCATCAGCAAATTGCGCAATCTTATGTTCTTCGTCATTAATATTAATCCCTTTAATTAGTCTTTTTTCTCGGATCATAATATCAAGAATTTCCACACGTAACAGAAACAAATAAGGCGAAATTGGACCGCCTTGACGACATCCTCTTTCAGTAGAAAACCAGGGTGAAGTATGCCCATTAACAATGACCGTCGATTTAATTTTGTTGTAAAATGTATAAATCCACTGACATATCATTGGACCAAATCCAAAGGCCGTCAGAACTTTCATCATAAAATTCCAATCAACTGAGTCAAAAGCCTTCTCGAAGTCGATACAAATCAGCAACCCTGGAAGATTATTAGAAATTAAATCGTGAATAAGATCATATGTAAGTCTAATTTTGTCTCCCATATATTTGTTTCACATAAACCCAGTCTGGCCCTCGTTTATAAGTGAAGGAATTACCTTCTTTGATCTCTCGAAGCAATAGCAATGCACGATGAACCGATTGCGTTGCCTGCGTAATATTCTTCCTTCGCCAACTGTCATATCTAGGGTGGGACAGTCTTCCCCCGTAACATTCTTCCTTCACCAACTGTCATATCTAGGGTGGGACAGTCTTCCTCCGTAACATTCTTCCTTCGCCAACTGTCATATCTGGGGTGGGATAGTCTTCCTCCGTAACACTCTTCCTTCACCAACTGTCATATCCGGAGACATCGAAAAGAGCGCGTCGCGTTTATAACAGCGCATTTCGCATGCTAATAAGAGCGCGTGTTCATGCCAAAAAGAGCGCACGTGAATGTGTGTGTGTTTTTTTGCTAATAAGAGCGCATTGGTGAGATCGTTGTCATCGACATGAGTTCATGTTTTTAAAGACTCGTTTGTTTGTATATGTGAGATCGTTGTCACCAGAAATTTACCAGATATTCATGTGAATTTCAAACACCCGTCTGTTTGTTTACATTCAGTCTTGTTGTTGTTTTGAATAAAGAAGCATACGATATGGCTGGCGTTGATGACACTGTATCGTTGACCACAACAAACAAAGGAAAGCCATCGCGACATGTCAACGGATACCTCTATCGACTGGATCGCACCTACGCCAAATCGAAGACGTGGAGGTGCACGAAGAATGGATGCAAAGCAAGGTGTAGGACCGACCTAGAACACAGCAACGTCCAGTTCACATTGATATGACTGTATTGGTCTTTCTATAAACTTACGATAAACTTTCACGTCACATTTCACAACGTGCTCTTTCTGACACTCTATAATTTTCTTAAATTCCAAAATGCGCGCTTATCGAACACAAAACTGCGCTGTTTCTAGCTTGTTTTCAGACTTCCGCTTTAAAAAAAAAGGTGTGAAACGCGCTCTTATGGGATGCAGTCTTCCTCCGTAACATTCTTCCTTCGACAACAGCCGTATCTGGTTATGACATAGGTCTCCAAAAACTGTCAGCTAAGTGTTTGACTGGTGCTCAAATGGCAATAGGGTTATACCAGACAAATCAAATTATAGCAGACGCTTCCTTTATAGCCATTCTCAATGCTTATGCCGGCTAACACAAAACAACAACGCCAAAATCGTTCGAACTGAGACGGCTCTATTTTTTGTCTGGGCGAACAGATTTTGGAGCTCTGCATGATGAGGCACGTTGAACAGTGGGTCACTCTTTGAATTGTATATAGGAACAACCTGGGGAGATGGAACTAGCAAAGACGTCATTACAGTAACCAAAGCCTAGACAGCACAAAATAATCAGATACTCCAAAGTCATTGTCTTTCAGGTGCAGCAGTGCCTGAGTGCAAATCAGCTTCTGGTTACTCACGGTTGTGTGCAGTCCTCCCTGTAGCTGTCTCTGACCTCCGTCATTTCCATCCGTTTCGTCTTCGGGCGACAGTACGAGGAAGGACTGGCGAGCAGCCTTCGGGTCCAGAAGTATAATAATAGTAATAACGATATTAGTGCTAGTAGTAGTAGTACCATTATAACAATAATAATAAAGAATTATAATAACAATAATAATAATCATAATATATAGAAAGAGAGGCAGAGAAAGAAAAAACAGAACTCTCTCTCTCTCTCTCTCTCTCTCTCTCTCTCTCTCTCTCTCTTCTCTCTCTCAACACAAACACACATACACACACACACACACACACACACACACACACACACACACACACACACACACACACACACAAAACAAACAACAAAACGCACGACGCGCACGCACGCACGCACGCACGCACGCACGCACGCACGCACGCACACACACACACACACACACACACACACACACACACACACACACTCACACTGTGACGTCAATTTACGCCCGAATAATCTTTCAAAATACGATTGATTTGCTAATGATGAATAAATTGCTAACAGTAAATGAAGAGCTGGCGACTAACAGTACTGATGAAGACCAACTGATGACGTCTAAGTGATGATGCATAATTTTCGTAGCGTCACCTGCAGGACCTGCGTAATGTATATGACGAAAGCCACGATGCCACATGCCACGAAGACGAGAAAGACGAACGGCTTAACCCCTCTGAAACCGACAGGGAGGAAGGTGTAGAACTTCACTGACTGTGGATGACAAAGACAAACGGTTGATTTTTAAAGCTAATCACTATGCCTGGAACGATGTGTCTCTGAACCAGAAAGTTTTCTGAGTACAGTCGTCTCAAATGATCTAGGTCTACTCGTTAAAATTGGCACGAAAGTGCACATGTACTAGTAGCACGAAAATACTCTCTCTCTCTCTCTCTCTCTCTCTCTCTCTCTCTCTCTCTCTCTCTCTCTCTCTCTCTCTCTCTCTCTCTCTCTCTCTCTCTCTCTCTCTCGTACAAAACGGAGGTAAATAAGAATAAAACAAAAATCACAATATTCAGAAACAGTCGATTCCTGACCAGTTTTAATAATGGCAACACTATATAACGCTTAACAAAGTGTGTCCCCACTGTATTTTAATTTTACCTTATTCTTCTAAAATTTGGGAAGACTCGAGAATATTGAAAAATTCCCCTGATGGCTTGTAAATGATTCAGAGAAGTGTCTGTTAGAACACCCAGTAAAATGCTTCTTAGTGATTGTGGAAGATTTCCTCCTTTCCTAAGTAACAGTTGTGTCCGTTGTATTAAGTTGTATTAAGTGCTGGTTTCCATTGCAGGAAACAGAAAATGACCGACTACCAGGAACAGTTTTGAAAATTCTGCTGTGGCTCGACACAAAATGAAAAAAACTGCTGGGCTTCTCTAGAATCAGACAAAAATTGTGTGAAAATGGTTAATGAAGGGGTGTGTGAGTGTGTGTGTGTGTGTGCGACCGTGCGTGCGTGCGTGCGTGCGTGTTTCTTTGGTTGCACTCCCTCCCTCCCCCCCCCCCCCCCCCCCCGCCCCCCCTCTTCTCTATTTTGTTTTGTTTGTATAACCTATGGCCGATGTACAACCAACAATTCGAATTCGAGCTCGAGTTCTCTCTGTCTTACGATCATTCCTGTGTCATTGCCATGTACGTCTTGCGTTGTACTGACCTTGACTTGCATAGTCAACAGTGTCGGAGGCTGACTCACTGAAACTGACACGCCACTCTCTGGCCGGCTGGGAAGGTATGAAATTGAAGCAAAACAGCGACAACAGGCGAATTTGTTCCATACACGTGGTATTGTACGACGGGTGTCATGCGCAGGACTGGTGCGAAAAAGAATCTATGTTTATTACGAGCGGAGTATAGGCAATTTCCTGCCAGTTTTATGTTTCGTTCATCGTGATTGACGGAAAGAGCTTGGTGAGGCAGCTTTACAAGGCGAGCAGATTTTGTCCCCTCTCTATCTCTCTCTCATGCTGTCACAGGGACAGATTTGTAAAAAAGCTGACACGTACTTAAATCTTTATCCCTGTGTAATAAAGTATTAGCTCTCTCTCTCTCTCTCTCTCTCTCTCTCTCTCTCTCTCTCTCTCTCTCTCTCTCTCTCTCTCTCTCTCTCTCTCTCTCTCTCTCTCAGTCGACGTGTTTAATCCAAGGCATTCTCCGAATGTTCTTATTTCCCTCCCACTTTTTATAACACACACACACACAAACACACACACACACACACACACACACACACACACACACACACGCACGCACGCACGCACGCACGCACGCACCAATACACACACACACACACACACACACACACACACACACACCTACCTCCGAGCTTCTTCTCGAGTCTAGCTCTCTGAAGGACTTCCTTCTTCTCGAGTGTCTAGCTCTGTCTGGGGATTCCTTCTTCTCGAGTCTATCTTTATCAAGGACTTCTGTCTCGAGTCTCGAGCTCTCTCGGGGACTTTCTTCTCGAGTCTCGAGCTCTCTCAAGGACTTTCTTCTCGAGTCTAGAGCTCTCTCAAGGACTTTCTTCTCGAGTCTAGGAGCTCTCTCAAGGACTTTCTTCTCGAGTCTTGAGTTCTCTCAAGGACTTTCTTCTCGAGTTTCGAGTTCTCTCAAGGACTTTCTTCACGAGTTTCGAGTTCTCTCAAGGACTTTCTTCTCGAGTTTCGAGCTCTCTCAAGGACTTTCTTCTAGAGTCTAGAGCTCTCTCAAGGACTTTCTTCTCGAGTCTAGAGCTCTCCCAAGGACTTTCTTCTCGAGTCTAGAGCTCTCTCAAGGACTGAAGTGATGTGCTGACAGTGTTATAATTTGGTTGTACATGGCTGATGCCACGTAAAACTGCTGCCATCTCGGCGCACGTTCTGTGTACACCATGCAACCATACACCAGTGTACAGTCACTTCATTCGATGCCACATACGCAGGGTGCCTGTGTGTTTAGCTGTAACCTGCCACCTGCACTTTTGGCGGAACGACCGGATCTTTCACGTGCTAATGCGGTAACGCGGGGGTGGAGCGGATATGGAAATAAGAGTCAGCACGGGAAGGGAGAAAACCAAGTGGGTGCTGTCTGAGGATACTATTGGTATTACTATTACATTACAGTATTAGTTCTATTACTATTTCTAGAGAGCTGGCTATAAACTGGTGAAGCGATGAACTTGGCGAAAACCATTCATGTACTCTGTCAATACCAATGTCAATGTCTACCTGTACAGTTACATGATCGTTGCGCTTGGCAAAGATGATGAAGTGGGGGGATGGGGTAGAGGGTGGGGGTAGATAAGAGGCCTATGGGGCCAGATGCGGGGAGGGGACTGTGAAAGGTGAGATGCGGGGAGGTGGACGAGGGGGCTGGTGGGGGTAACTAAAGAGTTGAAAACAAAATTAATCTGATTTCAGCTGCCGCCGAAAAGACACAATATGACGAAGTGCTGTTTAATGTCCCCAGATGTCTGCTGACGTATTAGGGACAAGCTGTGACCAATGCCGAAGCATGGTTCAATAAATCTTTACGTCCACGGAAGCCAGAAGGCTCGTTAGGACGCACAGCCCAGGACGGCCACCTCGACTCTCACACAGCTCCTGAACTATGACACAATAATATGATGATGATGATTGCTTCTATATAGCGCCATTCTCCGCTCTCGAGCAGACTCACTGCGCTCGCATGCGATTCTGCATGAGTGAATAGCTTTCTATAGCGCCTTTTTAAATATCCACCGAAATGGTGTACTTACAGCGCTGGCATGGCTGGAGCCACATGAAACTGCTGCCATCTCGGCGCTTTCTGTGAACACCATACAACCATGCACCATGTCACTTCATGCAAAGCCACAAACGCAAGGTGTATGCGTGTTTAGCTGTAACCTGCCATCTGCACTTTTGGCGGAATGACCGGGGTCTTTTACGTGCTACTGCGGTAACACGGGGGTGGAACGGATACCGAAATAAGAGTCAGCACAGAAAGTCGACCCTGGAGAAGAAAATTCTCCCGCCGCTCCTGCAGGGATTCGAACCCGCGACCTTTCAGTCACGAGTCCGGCGTTCTAACCACTGAGCTATCCCCGCTCCAAATATCTCTTGCTCTGTCGAATGTGTCTAGTAGCCTGTTTCAGAAACTGGACGCAGCATTGTAAATGAGGATGATGGTGACGTTCTATTTGAAAACCCACTTGTTCTCCCAAACCTTCCAGTAGAACCCAGTTTTTGATGCTCTTTGCATTTGATTTCCAATCATGAGATGTTTCCATGGTCCATGTTTTGTTGCATTGGATGTCTGGGTTTCACTGATTGTTCCGGGATGTGTGCAAGTTTGCCTGCGCTTTGCTGTTGACGTTCGACCATCTGGTGTATGCATGTTTCATGTATTGATTCTGATGTCCATTCTTGTTTTGAATTGTGAAGTGCTTTGAGCCAGTCTAGCTGGATTAGGCGGTTACGTATTATTATTACTGGTAAGCGGAAGGACCTCGGTTCGATACCGCTTCGGCTCTCCTTTCTCTTCAAAAGTTCTGGTTTGTGGACACTGTCTTGTGACTTTGTCCCTCACAATTATTGAAACATTAAAATGGCTCTCATCGCTGCCCATCTTAATGCAGGTCATTCTGGTGGTGACAGTGTAGCGATTGGTATATACTCTCCCTATTCCCCCCCCCTCCCCCCCATTCTCCCCGTCCCTAATAAGCCTTATAGTTTCTGTGGACGTTAAGCACCATGTTTACTTACTTACTTACTATTATTGTTATTTGTTCTTCCTCTAAGTGACCACTGTCAAAATATTGGCATTTCTGTCACTGTGGAGGGTTGCGGGGGGCGTGGGGTTCGGAAGAAGAAAGAAAAAGCTGTTGGTCTAGCTGTTGATCAGCTGTTGGTCTAGCTGTTGGTCTAGCTGTTGGTCTAGGTGTTGGTCAGCTGTTGGTCTAGCTGTTGGTCAGCTGTTGGTCAGCTGTTGGTCTAGCTGTTGGTCAGCTGTTGGTCTAGCTGTTGGTCAGCTGTTGGTCAGCTGTTGGTCTAGCTGTTGGTCTTGCTGTTGGTCTAGCTGTTGGTCAGCTGTTGGTCTAGCTGTTGGTCAGCTGTTGGTCTAGCTGCTGGTCTAGCTGTGGGTCAGCTGTTGGT
>JABMCL010000246.1:90000-107500 GCA_018857735.1 Alviniconcha marisindica | reverse complement strand
TATTAGCCCTAGTGTCGTTGACTGAGCTCAAAGCATCAGCTAACGAACGAACTAACTAACTCCTCTGTTATTAGCCCTAGTGTCGTTGACTGAGCTCAAAACATCAGCTAACGAACGAACTAACTCCTCTGTTATTAGCCCTAGTGTCGCTGACTGAGCTCAAAACATCAGCTAACGAACGAACTAACTTAGCCCTAGTGTTGTTGACTGAGCTCAAAGCATCAGCTAACTAACTAACTACTCTACTCATACGTTTTCTTTTCTTAAAACGGTAACCGTGTCGCTCAACACTGGAATTTTTCTCGCATAGCTATTGCTTTAGGATTGCGTAAGGAGCTTACCTGTCGGACGGCCATATTCCTTTTTAGGATGGACACAGTGACCCTGCCGCTGGAAACATAAACAAGCGTGTTGTAGCCTTCTTACCAAGTAGATCAATGAGCTAGGGATTAGGGGCAGAAACTTGTGTGCGCTGTAGTTTCGTACCATGTATGTGACATGTACGTGAAGTAGTATGCAAGCTGAACTGATCAGTGCAAGTCTACATGGACTGTTTCTGTGCACAACGTTAACGATAGTAAGTATATTACATGCTGCTTAACGTCCACAGCCCGTTCTTAATTGCCGGGCGAACTTTTGCTTCTCGAACCTAGTTCAGGATATATTCGACGAACCTGAAAGAAGTTGGTTCTGACTTGGGCGAACTTGGGCGAACTTTTGCTTCGCGAAACTAGTTCGGGGGTATTCGACTAACTGCGACGAAGCTATGTTCGGGATCCAAAAAGCTTTAGGTACGTGGATGTGGGAGAAAAGGAGAACCACCAGAATGATTCCAGCATTAAGATGATTTTTATAAAAATATATAAAAAAATACGCTGCGAGCAGGATTCGAACCTGCGCGGGTATAACCCATTGGATTTCAAGTCCAACGCCTTAACCACTCGGCCATCACAGCACTTAATGGTCAAGGCAGAAATAATGCTTATAACAACAAGAGCTTTGCTGTTCGTGCCACAGTAAATGATTAAGGTTATTTTTGTACTAGGCTGATTACATCCTAATTAAATAATCTAAAATATGTTCAACCAGATATTAAACTTAATCTCAGTTAAAATAATTCACGTCATGACATGCTCTCCAATCCAGAGCGAGGCGTTGCGATCAACAATCATGGCGGCCGTAGACGAAAATGCCAACGCGGTTCTCCAGGGCATAGCTCGCCATATCAACTGCCTTAGTGAAGAAAACAGAAATACGAGAAAAAAGGCACTTGAAAGCATACGAAATGATACGGTCAACAGAAAACCGCCTCTTGAAGATTCTGATCTAGGGCCGGTCTTTTCGGAAGTCTTGAAACCGCTCCTCAAAACGTTTTCCGATCCCGTAGAGAAGTGTCGAGAGCTTAGTGTTGGGATTGTTCATCGATTTTTCGAGAAGGTGTCAGACCCAGAGGAGCGCTTGTCGTATGTTTTTCCAGTTCTTGTTCAAAGGCTTGGCCAGCAAGAAATTGTAGAGCCATCTGAAGAACTACGGTTGCAGCTTGTGGGATTGTTTTCCCTTCTGATCGACAAAGCAGGACAGAAACTGCCGGTCTACCTTGAAGACAGCATCAGAATTTTGCAGAGAACTTTGGTTGATCCATTCCCTGATGTCAGGAAAGAGAGCTGCAAATGTGCATCCAAAATCGCCAAGGCTATTCCGCAATATTTCCATATGGTGTCGGAGACGCTGATTAAGCCATTGTTGATGTCTGTGACACACCAGCACTCAAGGATGAGAGCCTTAGTTGTTACAACAATAGGTCGGTATGCAGTCTTAAACTGTTGAATTTGTCATTTGATGAGAGAACGTTCTATTGATTTTGTTGTTGTTGTTTGTTTGTTGTTTGTGTGTGTGTGTGTGGGGGGGGGGGGGGGGGGGTCCAGTTCACATGATAATGAATAATGGTGTGCATGTTGTTGTTTTGTGTGTGTGTGTGTGTGATTTTGTTTATTTATTTGTTTTGGATGGTTGATTCTTTGCTTGCTTATTTTCTGTTGGTACAGTTTCTTTCTCAAATGTCCATACTCAGCATTCTTGCCATTCTTGTAAAATTTTGTAAGTTGTATAGATTTACTTCATGGGTGCTCATAATATTATAATTAACCATATATATTTTATGCATAGTTGATTATCTGACCGTCATTATCCTAAATAATAACTTCATAGATGAGATTGCTTCTTTCTTTTCTCAGGGATTTATGACATTGTCCATTTCATGTGTTGTCCATCTGTACGGTTGCAAAGTTTTGCATAGACTGTGTTTGCATACCTGTATGCATTATATGTAGTTTTGTACATGTTATTGTCCTAAATGACACTTGAGTCCATGGATGAGTGTGACTGTGAGACTAAACTGGGATAGGGTGATTGCATCCCAGACTGAAGTTCAAAGCTTCAGACCTCTTAATCCAGAGTCTTACTGCCTCCAGTGTTCATTGGTAAATAAAGTTCACTTTGCTTCACTTCATTTCCTAGTCCTACTGTTTCTTGCAGGGGATGTGATTCAGTACGGCAATGGCAAGTCAGTGGACACGGTGACATCTCATCTGGCTCAGCGCCTCTTTGACCAAGTGCCAGCAGTGAGGAAGGCGGTGACACAGGTGGTGGGTGGATGGCTGCTAGATCTCCCGGACCGCTATTCATTTCACCACAAGCTGCTGCCTTTGCTGCTGACCGGCATCACAGATGAACAGCCAGACATTCGCGAACTGGCAGACTCTCTGTGGCATGATGTTGGCAAGTGGCTTCTTTGTTCTTATTTCTTCATTTTATTGATCGTTATTATTATTTACTTCGTTATCAGTCATTTGCCTACAACCTGATGACCACAATTTGCACTCCCCCACCCCACCCCACCCCACCCCCCAAATGCAGTTCAGGTTCAACAGTATTACTGTCAGTGAAATTTAGTAGTTTATAACTTAATGCTGTAACACAGGATCAAGCTGACCTCACATTTTTTCTATCTGTGGTGTACAATTTGACACAGTGACAGTCTGTTGTTTTCACATGCAGAGATTCAGAGAAATTTACCTCTGTGACTGTATTGTGCTAGCTACATCAGACACAGAGAGAAGGGAATGACAACTCTTCAATGATTCAGGCCATCTGCCCAATCTTATGAGGAAGGGGTGGGGCAGGAGAAGGGGCCGGGGTGAGGATGGAGAACATGGTGTATTTGAAACCACAAAATGTTGTTGCTGTCTGTTTTGCAGTAGGAATTTAAACAGATGCAGTTTAACCTCAGGGACACATGGCAATCTGCACCCTAATGAGGCAGCATAGAGATATACCCTGATGAGGCAGCATAGAGATATACACCCTGATGAGGCAGCATAGAGATATACACCCTGATGAGGCAGCATAGAGATATACACCCTGATGAGGCAGCATAGAGATATACTACCCTGATGAGGCAGCATAGAGATATACACCCTGATGAGGCAGCATAGAGATATACACCCTGATGAGGCAGCATAGAGATACATACCCTGATGAGGCAGCATAGAGATACATACCCTGATGAGGCAGCATAGAGATATACACCCTGATGAGGCTGCATAGAGATACATACCCTGATGAGGCAGTATAGAGATATACACCCTGATGAGGCAGCATAGAGATATACACCCTGATGAGGCAGCAGTGAGATATACACCCTGATGAGGCAGCATAGAGATACATACCCTGATGAGGCAGCAGTGAGATATATGGTGCCTTGAAAATGGTCACTATTATTATTACTTGTCTCTGTAGTGTGACACTTCATCTCTTGGTGGGAAGTAATGTATTATTTTTCAATGGGACTTGCAGGTATCAAATATGAACAAGAGAATGAGGATGACTTCAAAGACAAGCAGGACTTTGTTGCTCCACCACCACAGCACTATCCACCAGGTGGTGAGTGGCACTTTTATGGTTTGAATGGATGTTGGATCATACTCGAACAGATGTTATATCACACCGTCAAAACTGTGTTAAAAAGTTACCTCTACAAACAGTACCATCAATGATTTTTAATTCTGTCTTCTTACTTGCCTCCCCTTTTACCCTTCCTCATCCCATGTTACATTCCTTCTGTGTGCCCTTCTGTGTGTGTGTGTGTGCGTCTTTGTGCAAGAAATACATTATGACTGTGTAATTTATTATTTTTGAAGTTTTAATACAATTTATATACATTGTTGTTGATCTTTAAAAGCGTGGGGTGCTCACCCTTGCCATAAAAGTGACTGCTGTTATTATTATTATTATCATTACTTGTCTCTGTAGTGAGCAAACTGGACCAGTTTACTTTCCACGGTAAATATATGCATACTCTACTTAATGGGAATCATGACAGTGATTTAGGTGAATTGTTTGTGTTTATTTTTAGATCAAGAAAGTCCCTTGTTTTACCAACAATGCAACATGCATGACATCAAACTGGTTGGAAACTGCATGACGTCAGTTTCAGTTTCAAAGTTCAATCAAAGTTCACTTCAGTTGTAGCAGACATAAGCAACCCAATGATCCCTTGAAGGGGCCCTTCCCATTTGGGATTTTTCTGTCTCCTTTTCGCTGTCAGTGACGATTATGATGTGTCTTCATGCGTGGATCCAAATTTTCATGAATAATCTGTGATTTTTAATTGTACGTAGGATGGTGTCAGTACATGCAAGTGCTTGTTTCCTCCTCAGCAGTAGCCTTTGTCAGTAACAGCAGCATCGGGGCCACCGTAGGCTGCTTAAATGTAGAAAAATGAGTCTGTAACTTCAAATGCATTATGATGTAGGCCAGCTGGTTAGTCCTGTTTACACTCCACACATGCATATTTTTTTTTAGCATTGTCACCATTTAGAACATAAATGCAATTAAGGGGGCTATTTGTTCATCATACATATGGACCCCTGGAGAGTTGACCCTTTCAACCCTGTAAGTTACAGAGCTGCACAACCTGTAAATGATACAGTGTAACGTTTACAGGTTGTGCAGCTCTCCCATCCTGAGAGTTTTTAGCCTGCAGCTGTGTGTGATGTATGCTTCATTCAGTCACTCATAGCTTTCACAGTGCTCACAGTACATTACCCAAATCTCGGGTGTTAGTTCAGGGCTTGTCGTTAATTTATTTCCCACCGGCCCTGTAGTGCAAGTAGAGAAAAAAATCAGCTTGCCTGGCACTGTTTTCTGGTTGCCTAAACCCTTTACTACATGCACTAAGACACTAAAACCAGATGAACAAGCCACACTTCTGCCTTCCAGTGGAGCGGCCCAACATCGGCTGCCGGGTCTTGGTGAACCGCCACGCCTCCAAGATCCTGCCGGGGCTGCTGCGTGACATCTGCGACTGGGTGGTGGAGACGAGGGTCAAATCCGCCCAGCTGCTGAAGACCCTGCTGCTGAATCTGGAGGACTACACCACGCAGCACATCGAGACGCTGCTGACCGGCCTGTACCGCGCCAGCATGGACGAGGAGAAGCGGGTGGTGCACGATGTGAGCCATGTTCATCACTTCACGTTCTTTTGTCTTTGTCTGGTCTGTTTATCGTTTAACATTCTTTTGTCTTGCGTGCATCAGTTACTGTTTTCAGCACTAGGGCCAAATTCTGTCCTCCGGGTGATTGGTGTTGTAATGTCTTTGGTTTTGTGCCTGCTGGTAGTGTCCTCAACACTTTATAAGATGCAAGCCACCTGTGATGGTTCCTTTGTCTGGTCTGTTCATCACTTAACATTTATCACTTACTGTTTTCAGCACTAGGGCCAGATTCTGTCCTCCAGGTGATTGGTGCTGTAATGTCTTTGGCTTTGTGCCTGCGGGTAGTGTCTCAAGCTCCTCAACATTTTATAAGATGTCTGGTCTGTTCATCACTTATCATTTTCAGCACTAGGGACAAATTCTGTCCTCTGCGTGATTGGTAGTGTAATGTCCTTGGCTTTGTGCCCACAGATAATGTCTCAAGCTCCTCAGCATTTCATATCTTCTGAGATGCAAGCCACCTGTAATGGTTGCTTTGCCTGATCTGCCTGCTTAGTTATTTCCCTTGACTCTAGCTTGTCAAAGCCAGAGATCTCCTAAAGATTTGTCAGCATTTCCATCAATTTCAGACATGTTTTTGTTGCAATTTTGTGATAAAAACAGCTAAGTCTAAGTATGCAGATTGTGAAAGAACAAAGATTGTTTATTATGTTGCAGATAGTGCAACTTGTCTGTTTGTCTGTTAGCGTTCATCAAAATCCCTGAGGTTTACCCAATGTTGGGTGAGAAGCTAGCATGTGCAACTGTTTCCCCACCCCTGTACATACTGTCATACATGTGTGCAGACAAGTGCAGTGTTACCTGCCACTCTGGCATCTCCACTCCAGAATGGGAGATTTCAGCACTAGAGTTTGTCATGTCATGAAGCTGACTACAGCTAAAAAAGTAATTAATGCAACAAATGTGGATAGCTCTGTGGTTAGTGCACCGGACTCATGACGGAGAGGTTTTGGGTTCAAGTTGCAGCAGGAGAATTTCCTTCTACAGGGTCAACTTTCTGTGCTGACTTTTATTTGGGTATCTGTTCCACCACCATGTTACCACAGTAGCATGTAAAAGATCCTAGACATTCTGCCAAAACTGCAGCTAAAAATGCATGCACCCTACATAAAACTATGTGGTTTTGCATGAAGTGACTTGACATGGTCCATGTTTGTATGGTGTCCACATAAAGTGCTGAGACGGCAGCAGTTTCACATGGCACCAGCCATGTAACAGCCAAACAGTGCTGTAAGTGCACCACTTGGGTGGATATTCAAAATGCACTGTAAAAAGCTACAGTCGCTCATTTAGAATCACATGCAACAAGAACGCAGTGAGTCTGCTCAAGAGTGGAGGACAGTGCTACATAAAAATGATCAACAAACAGAGATTTTGCTTTAGCTCCAGCTTACTGTCTACAGACAGCAAGATGCCTAGAATTACAATGTTATTGTGAACAGACTCTGTACGGAGCCAAGCATGTGACATGATGTGTTGACTGCTCTGATTTGACAGGTTCAAAGGAGCGCAGAGCTGATTGGCTACTTCGTTAAGCCAGAGATCTGGGTCAAGTTGGCCTTGACAGGTCTCCGCCTGTCACAGTCTCACGGCAATGTGCTGGTCTTGGCGGCAGTGATTCGGGGTTCGCAGGCCGCACAGTTGCTGCCCTATGTTGCGGATATTTGTGACGCTATCACCAACCCTGACATCTGTCACACTGTGCAGGTAGCCACATTGTGTGTGTGGTGGGGGGTGGGGGGGGGGGGGATGTTGTGTGTATGTCATGTGTGCTTTGTGTGATCGTATGTGTGTTGTGTGCGTTGTATTGCATGTGTGTGTGTGTGTGTGTGCATGTGCTTGACTGTATGACTGTGACTGTGTATTTATGTATACACACATTGTACATGTCTACTAGTGTGATTACACATTCAGATTTATGAATGAATCTACTTCCTTTGTCTTCTTTTCATTATTCCTTCTCTGAACATTACATTTTTGCTGTGAACTTTTTTCTCATGGAAATGTTGATTTTTGTTTTGTTTGTTGTTGTTGGGTGTGCATCTTCTTCTTCTTCTTGTTCCTGTGTACTTGTTGTTGTTGTTTTTGGGGGGGGGGCATCAGAGTTTTAAGCTGTTATATGTTGAAATGTTTGTTTCAAAATTTGTTTGAATTTAAATGTCAACAACAACATAGCTATAATGTATATGACCAATTCCAGCTCTATTTTGCTGAGAGAGATCTGGTCTTTTTTACCCACAGACACCAGTGCACATTCAGCTGCTGAACTGTACGGAAGCTCTGCTGAAGGTGCTGGGGTCAGAGGTGAAGGTCATTAGCCAATCGATGTTCAGCCTCATCATCACAGTCGTGGCTCTGAGCACAGAGCAGCAAGTCAGCGACAAGGTAGCATTCGTCTGTACATTATTTTTTTTGTGTGTGCCGTTGTTTGTTTCTGGATTGGGTTTTTTCAGGTTCTTTGTTGTTGTTTTTTGAGGGGAGGAGAAGAGGAGGGGGAATTTTTCTGTGAAACTTCCGCATGGAATTCAGGGGGGTGGTTAGGGGAGGGGGGAGATATATTTGTTTGAATTCTGGTGCATACGGAGGTTCCATATGTTTCTGTCAGACTTGGAGCCTGTTAATATTATATTTTGTGAATGGTCTTAATTAAGTGTTTAAGTTAGGTTAGTAAATTGTTAGTAGAGTACTGACATGTGTGGGCATCCATGTGTGTGTGTTGTGTATGTGTACGTGCATATCCATATGGGTCCTGCATGAATTATAGTGCAGAGATAATTTTGTGTGTAGCGTAATCAGTTAAAGCTTGACTGGTTGGCTGTTGCTTGCAGGGCCGGCAGTTGATGTCGGAGTTGTCAGCCGCGCAGGGTTTTGGATCTGTGGAGGAGCTGTTTCAGCAGCACACCCGCCCTCTGCTGCTGTCTTACGGGGACAGTTACACTGTGTGGGGCAACCACTCACCTGAACGACAGATCTTTGACACCCTTCTGTTGGAGGCTGGTAGGTGTCTGCTCCTTTTGGTCTCTTGTTCTCTGTGCACATGTCTTTCTTGGAGTCTTTGTACTGTTAGAAGCAAAAATGTCCAGGGAAGAACTTTGGGCTACGTTCCTGCCAGGGTACAAAGTGGTACTTCCAGGTCTTCATTTATTTGTAAGGTCTGTGTGCTAGATTGATTTTGTGTTTTTTGCTCTCCCATCATCTGTGCTGACCTCAGTGGCACTGCTCCTGCACCGCTGCTTGTCCCAGCATCCCTGCCTTTGGCCACACCCAACACTGATTCTGTATCACAGCCCCGCCCCCAGAGGTCCTCACAGATTCACTTACTGACTGATTGATTGATCGACTGACTGACTGACTGTTTAAATGTTTGATTGTTGTTTGTTATTTCGATTTTGGCTGTTGCTTGTTTGGATTTTGGTCATTGTTTATTTTGACGTTAAAACTCTCTTAAATTCCATAAAAGGGATATTAAGCAGAGAAGTATCACTGGTCCCGTGGAGAGGAACAGGACCAAAAATAGATTTTAGCAGAGTTTCTTAAAGATCAGTGTTTGAAAGTTGTGAAAACACAGCCATGAGCACTGTCATTTTTTTTTTACCAAGTCTGTGACATCACACACACATCTGGCATGTGCAGCAGCTGTGTATAATTATTACATCAGGAGCCTGCATGTTTCTGCTTTTCCCACCCCCCATACTGTGAGTTGTTACAAATCTGCCTCCAGGACCTGTGGTGGGTGACCTGCTGGAAGAGATTTCTGCCATCTTCAAGTGCTGCCTGAACCCTGACAAAGACCCAGAGATGCGACTCAAATTCTTCGCTCTCCTCTCCCGCCTCGTCCTCAGCTCCGCCACCACCATCAACTCCAAGAATCACTTTGGGGAGTTCGCTCAGAGCTTCGTGAGAGACATCATCTTGCCGAACTGTGTTTGGCGGGCAGGTCGCACGGCCGGGGCGATCCGAACCACGGCAGTGTCCTGTTTGTGGGCCCTGCTGCAGAGTGGTGTGCTGACCAAAGAGAGGGTTGGTCACTTTTTCTGTTTTTTGGGGGGATACTCTGGTCTGCTAGTGTGTGTCTCAGTCTTTTGAGAAACGAGTGATGTTTTGTTGAATGTGTGGATTTAGAAAAGAGGATTTTTGTTGTTTTCTTCAAAGGAGAACCAAAGCAAATGAGCTTCAAAGGCCCTGTGACTAGGCATGTACTTCACTTGAGCTTTGGTCATTTTTGTTAAAATATCAGTGTTTGAAAAATTGTAACTGTAAGTGCTGCATTTTTTCAACAAAAAAAACACCAAAAAAAGCAGATTATGGAATGAAACAAAAGCTGTGGTGTCCACGCAGCTCACCTGTTGCACACAAAGAGTGCATTTTTGTCTGCTTTTCAAGGTTTACCAACCAGAACTGACTATCTCCTTCTGTCCTGTCATGGAGATAGAAAGTTTTGATTGGTACCACCCCCCCCCCCCCCCCCCCCCCCCCCCATCGTATTTCCTAAGTGATCGTTTTCAGCTGTCCATCGGTGCAGGGTGGAGGGGGGAGTACTTGTGTGTACGCAGGTTTAGATATGTGCATGGAAATGTAGCTGTGCGTTTTGTGTTTGTTTGTGTGTGTATTGTTTCTTTTCCTTCTTCTCATTGTTTGTAATATTTTGGTTTGTCCTTCTTCCCCTACCCCACATCGCCCTGATATAACCGCACTGGTTGACTAGGCGTAAAACACCAACTTACATACTTACTTACTCCACCCTATTCATCCTGATATAACCGCACTGGTTGACTTGGCGTAAAAACACCAACTTACTTACTTACTCCACCCTATTCATCCTGATATAACCGCACTGGTTGACTTGGCGTAAAAACACCAACTTACTTACTTACTTACTCCACCCTATTCATCCTGATATAACCGCACTGGTTGACTTGGCGTAAAAACACCAACTTACATACTTACTTACTCCACCCTATTCATCCTGATATAACCGCACTGGTTGACTTGGCGTAAAAACACCAACTTACTTACTTACTTACTTCACCCTATTCATCCTGATATAACCGCACTGGTTGACTTGGCGTAAAAACACCAACTTACTTACTTACTCCACCCTATTTCATCCTGATATAACCGCACTGGTTGACTTGGCGTAAAAACACCAACTTACTTACTTACTCCCCTACCCCACACCGCTCCCGTGCCTTAAACTGTCCTGCCAATGGGATTTGGTGCGTTACAAGCCACATTATTATTTTCCTCTCTTGCATGTACACCTGTGTCGTGTTGACTTACAGCTGGAGCCAGTGGCGGAGGAACTCATCACCCAGATCACTTCCACCATGGACGAGGACAACAAGAGCACGCGCCTCATCAGCTGCCGCGTCATGACACGCACATTCGACACGCTCGGTCGCTCCCTCGACCAGGACCGTCTGCACAACATGTACCCGGATCTGCTGAAGCGTCTGGATGACAGCAGCGACGAGGTGCGGGTGATGGTGACCCACACCTTCCTGGCCTACTTTGACTGCTTCCAGGATAACTATGAAGTGGATCTGTACAGCGCGCACCTTGAGGCCCTGTACAAAGGGCTGCTGGTGCACCTGGATGACCCTGAGGCCAGGATACAGGAGGCTGTTCTCAGTGAGTGGCTTCTTGCCGTCATTGCTGCTGTCCATGTTCTTCTGTCTAGTCTTCTTCTCTGTCTGCATATTGTTCTGCTTCTTCTTTTCCCCCTTCTCATGCTAATGCTGCTGCTGTCCATGTTCTTCTGCCTAGTCTTCTTCTCCATCTTGTTCTGCTTCTTTTCCACCTTCTTCTTCTGCTGCTGCCATCTGTGTTCTTCTGTCTAGTCTTCTTCTTTGTCTGGATCGTATTCTGCTTCTTTTTTCCCTTCTTCATCCACTGCTGCCATCTGTGTTCTTCTGTCTAGTCTTCTTCGTTGTCTGTATCTTGTTCTGCTTCTTTTTTCCCTTCTTCTGCTGCTGCCATCTGTGTTCTTCTGTCTAGTCTTCTTCTCTGTCTGTATATTGTTCTGTTTCGACTTTTCTCTCCTTCTCCTACTAATGCTTCTTTCTCTTCTACCTCTTCTTTTTCTTTTGCACTGATATAACTGTACTGGTTGACTGGGCGTAAAACACCAAGTTACTTATTAACTTATACTTATTCTTCTTTTTCTTCTTTGTTTTCAGTCGATCGTTTCTCAGTGTGCTATGCATGCTGTTTGTCCGTCTGTTTTTCTCATTCTTTTGGGCTGCATCTCCTTTCATCTTGTTTCTTCATTTTCTATCTATTAATGTCATTGTTGAATTGGATACAAACACAACTCTATATATGGTTGTTTGTTGTCTGCAAGTAAGGATGTGTTTTTGTTATTGTTTTAACATGAAATTTCTATTGGTGCAGCTTGGTGATACATATTGTTAGCATGATAATTGTAAGATCAGTCTGATATCACTTATGTGAAGAGACTATACATTTTTAAAAGGAAGCAGAAATCTTTGTTAAATTATCCTTTTTCTTAAATATGGCACATTTTGCAGCAAAAGGCAAATAAGACAGACCAAGCAGCCTGCACGTTTGGTCCAGTTTCATGACTTTTAAACATGAATTTTTAACATCACAGATTGAAAAGGCAGATTTGGAGGTCATTTTTTTATTCTTTTCATGTTGAAAGGGCCTGTGTGCTTCTTCCTTTGGCGTCCCCTTTAACAGTGAATTTTCTGTTGTGCGTGTGGTTTCAGAGGTGCTGGAGAGAGCGGCGCAGATTCACCCCGGCATGCTGCTGCAGGAGGTGGAGCTGGTCAAACACAAGCATCGCGACACCAAGTTCTGCCAGCGCCTGGTTCAGCACGCGCAGAGTCTCATCTCTCAGAACTCTCAGACCTCCAGTTGATGCTGTGCGTCACCACCTGCAAGAGCTGTTTGACTCTCTGCAAGTTCTGTGTTCCGCTGACACAGAATCTTGTCTCATAATGCATCTGCTCCTCACACTGCCAGCTGCCATGTACACAAGCAATTTAAAAAAAAAATCACTTCAGTTCAATCATCTCACCGTCAAGCATATAATCTGTTGTCCTGAGAAATTGTGGCAGTGTGCATTCAGTTGGTTTTTCAAACAAGTTTTCACCTACAAGAAGAACAGAGTTGTAGATTCCAGTTCAAACATCTCACAATTAAGCATATTATCTATTGTCTGAGAAATTGTGGTGGTGTGCATCCAGTTGGTTTTTGTGACAAGTTTTCAGCTATTAGAGGAAGAGTTATGGATTCCAGTTCGATCATCTCACTGTCAAGCATGTCATCTGAGGAAGTGTGGTGGTGTGAATGCAATTGCATTTTCAACAAAGGATGCTCCTGGTTTAGATGAGTGTATGTGTTTTTTGTTGCCATTTTCATCTTTAACATAATCTACATTTATTTTCTGCAAATGTTATGCCTGTGACTCGTCAGATATTTTTCATAACAAGTTTGGCGTTTGAGCGAATGTTGAAGAGTTGTCCATCAATCCTGGATACATTTTTTTTCTTTCTTTAAAAAAAGATCATTTGTTGTATTTTTAAGAATAAAATACAGAGCTGAACAATAGCTGGTGTGGCAGTGCTGATTCTGGGCATGCAAAGGGAGTGGGGTAAACTGTGGACCGTTGGGAAGAAAGTTTCCGTCCTTGTTCCTCACTCTCTGGCGTGAAAACCATAATGCACAGTGAAGGTGATGAGAGTGAAAGCGAGAGATACATGCAACTGGACCCAGTTCCATTTATTGGGCCATGATGTGACACTTTCTTTCCGCTGATGATTTGCAAGGTATGTTGGGGGAGCCCATGTAGATTATCTCCCTTGATGCATTCTGGACCTCTTTTTTTTCTTCTTCTTCTACTTACTAATTTACCACACACACACACACACACCACAACACACACACACGCACACACACACACACCACAACACACACACACGCACACCCGAAAAGCATATCCATCTTGATTTATTAAGCATTACTACTTAAATTATCAATTAACAAAACCTAGCAATGTATGACGTGTTTCAATCTTGAAGAAAAGTGTATGAAAATGCATCAATACTTTCATCATCAGTATCAAATGCTCCATTCATATCTAACTGTTCAGCTGTGAACAAGTTACTTTTTACATAAGAACAATCTCTTTTTCATATGAAAAACATCACTATCATGCAATATCACAGATTTATATCTCGAAGAATAAGACCAGCATGATATAAATCATCAACAACTGGCAAACATGCTTCCAACGGCAATTATTGTAGCAACATGTTAACACAGACAATTCTATCACTGTCAACAATTCACAGTAGCCAGAACAATTTTCCGCTGCCGAAGAAATATTAAATTTGACACAGTACTGGTTAAATTTGCACTACACTATTATCAATACAGTGGAAATTCTGATAAAAGACCACCCCAATGAGAGACCATGCACCCAGATTAAAGACCACTCTGATAAAAGACCCTGATGTGACCACCCTGATGAGAGACCACCCCTTCATATTTCCGTAAATGAACCCTTAACTAATCACTGCCTCTTTTAAGGCCACATTTGAGTGTTCCATTTTCAGTCTTTTTTTGTCTAGAAGTAAAAGGGGAAGAAAAAACTAAACATGTAATTTGCTACTGGAAGCAGTGCTAAGCAGTTTCCACCAAACACTTGACCAAAACATCAAAGAAGGAAGTTTGCATCAAAAGCCAGGATAAGAAAAGTAAACTGATTGGATAAAAACATCAAATTGTGTAGTTAAATGTCAATTTGATCAGCATGCTATCTTAAAGCCAGAATATTTACCAGCAAGTTAACTTAGATTGCTAAAAACTACACATGCTCTAAGAAATGTAAAAAATCAGTATACATGAAACTTCCCCAGAACAGTCTACATGCCACTAACCCATGATTTTGTTCTTTGGTCGAAACAGCCTAATGTGACTTTCACAAAACCACAACTGATTTCTGCAAATTAAATCTGCACATGCTACAAGTAAATAAATACACAAAATTTTAAAAAATATGCCTCCGTAAATTTGCTGAATACAGAGTGAAACCATCCATATCTATGACATTTGTTCATTGCACTATGAAATGTCACCATTTAACAAAGCATACTCTCCCCTTACAGGCCTATTTATTTACACCAGTCTGTAGTCAAATCTGACTTAATTTATAAACATATTTTGCAAAGCAGTCTAAAAAACACACAAGTTGTCTCATAGTAATTGGAGAACATTTTCCTTTCACCGTGAAACTGCTGGAATGCCATTGCGCATGCTCTCCAGTGAACAGTCGTAGCAGCTTTCTGGAGATCTGCCTTCAAGTTTGACCAAAACTCAAACACATTCTTACAACGCTGGGAAGGAATTACACCATTTCAAAAGAACAACCTACAGGAACGCATGACCGAGTTTGCTGGCTTCTGAAACGAGTGTCGTCGCATCCGTGTAAAGTATTTTCAGGATGACAATGTTTCACCACACCCCGCTGAGAACAGTCTTCCCTATGATCGAGCAAACCAACTTCACTGAACTGAAGAGTCTGCTGCACTAGCAGTCTTGCAGGCTTTTCACCCACTGCTGCATTTTTCTTTGCTGTCTGCTCTCCCAGACTGAATCTTGAATCTTGAAAGCATGTTTTCACCTGTTTAAAGATGTGCAAGAACACGGTCCCTGCATGGACCATTGACTGTTCAGTACAGACAGATACACTGTCTCCAAGAACTCTGCGCTGCATCCTCTCCATTTGCCGTCTATCTCACCGTGACTCTTGGTCGACCAATCACAAAACCAGTCTGCTGGGCTGAAAACACATTCAAAGAAAATGGTTTTAGCTTGCAGTGTACAGAACCAACACGCAACACACAGCTTTTGCTACTTCGGGTAAGTAAGTAAGTACATAGGCATACAAATTGTAGCACAAGCAAAAATGTTTCCATTTCTCTCACTTTCTAAATTCTTCTCTGTTTTTCTGGGGTTTTGTTGTTGTTTGTTTAATGGCTTTTTTACTTTTTATTTTATTTTTTCTTCTTTTTTTAATTTTTTTAATAAAATTAAAAACATTTGGGGGGGGGGGGGGGAGGGGGGGGGAGGAGGGGACCATTTAAAGAGACTGAATCTGGACTGTGACCCACAAGGCTCCAAACAAAGCTATAATCTACTGCTAAAGTAACTGCAAACAAAACTTTCCGAGTTCACGATTATGAGAATACACATCTTCAAACAAAATGCAATATAATAGCTTCATCTAAAACTACAAAAGAAAACAAAACCTTTCAAATAATCTATAGTCCTTTGGACCTCTCCTGATGACAAGGTGCATGCACACACACACACACACACACACACACACACCACACACACACACACACACACAGCACACATGCACACACAAACACCACACACACACACACACACACACACACACACACAAATAAACATGCACACACACATACACACATGTATACACACACCATATGCATGCAACACACACACAAACACACACATGCATACACACACCATATGCATGCAACACACACACACAGACATACACACACACACACACACACACACACAGACGCACGCACACACTACATACGTCTAGGTCCCTTGGCGCTTGACGGTCTTTCAGGAAAGGTGGTTTTGGCTTTGTACATTTCTTTGTACACCTTGGCTTGCTTCAGGTACTTGCGTGCCAGTGAAATCTCTGTTCCCAGTCTGCGTAGGTCGTCCCCCTCAAACTGGGGGAGGTGGGGGTACTGCAGAAAGTAGCCCCAAAATCAGTTAAACAAGTTGCAGGCATGCACAGTATAAAACTGAAACATACATTTAAGATGCACACTCCTCCCTCCCAAAGCAGATTTTTTTTTTAAATGCAACAAATGCTGTTTTCAAAATGACTTTGAAAGTTATTCTCACACACACACACACACACACACACACACACACACACACACACACACACACACACACACAGAATGCTATTTTTGATGATGGTGGGTTGACGTTGTTAGAGTTTTTCATTTGTTTGTTTGGGGTTTGTTGGTTTGTTGGTGGAGATGTGTGTTTCTTGTGTGTTTTTTGTTGTTGTTTGTTTGGGGTTGTTGTTTTTTGTTTGTTTTTTACTTCTTCTTTTTTTTTGCAAGGGGGTGGGGTGGGGAGGTTGGGGGTTGTTGTTTCTATTGTTCTGGGTGGATTGTGTGCGCCTTGTTGTTGTTGTTTTGGGGGTATATGTCATCAAATGCACTGAATACAGCTTTCAATGTTCTATGTACTCCTAAAAATCCATTACGGCCCAT
Organism: Alviniconcha marisindica; assembly: GCA_018857735.1. Lineage (NCBI taxonomy): Eukaryota > Metazoa > Mollusca > Gastropoda > Provannidae > Alviniconcha > Alviniconcha marisindica. The sequence continues at coordinate 90,642 of JABMCL010000246.1, read as the reverse complement.
TTCTGTCACCTTTCCATTCCCAGAACCTCTTATGAAAGAAGATGAGTGCTGTTTTCATTTTAACTCCAGCTCATAACCCAGCCATTGTGGCTATTTCAGTTAAGTTTCACCTGTTGCTTTCATGCTAACAATGCCACCAGCAACAGTGTGAACAGGAAGTGAGTGCTGTTTTACCTCGCTGTCTCCAAAGCCTTCTGAGAGCAGCTTGTGAGCAAACATGTCAGCATTAAAATCATCAGGACAGCGGTGATATCGACCTCCCGTCTCCGTGGCCAGCAGGTGAAGGAAGCTGTTGGCAGTGCTAAGGACAAAGTCAACATTAACAAGGTCAGCAAGGTCAACATTAATCAGGTCAGCAAGGTCAACAGTAACAAGGTCATCAAGGTCAACAGTAGCAAGGTCAACATTAACAAGTTCACCGAGGTCAACATTAACAAGGTCAAGGTCAGCATTAACAAGGTCTTCAAGGTCAATAGTAACAAACTTGGTAAGGTCAACAATAACAAGGTCGTCAAAGTCAACTTAAACAAAGTCACCAATGTCAACATTAACATGGTCATCAAGGCCAAGGTCAACAGTAACATGGTCTTCAAGGTCACCATTTAGATCAACATCACTTGCACTAACACCAACAATGTCAAC
>JABMCL010000246.1:72500-85000 GCA_018857735.1 Alviniconcha marisindica | reverse complement strand
TCACTACAAAGCGTCATCTCTGGGCTCTGCAAATGGTGTTTTCTCTCCTTCCTATCTGCTTGCTAAATACTGATGAAGGTTTCACACATCCTAACAGCATAGCAAGCATGCACACATCGTATTCCACTGACTCAAATAAGTGTTCTTCCACCTACATTACTACTTATGCATACGGGTGCTGAAAAAAACATAGGAGATTTGTAACATGTCTATGATGTTAGTACATTAAAAGAATTCGCTGACTTTTGCCACTTCAGCTGCTGACCTGTCTCATGCTTTTTGCTTTCCAGGAAGAAGTGAGCGGTGGCCACTCTCCTGGACACTCGCGTACACTGCATGGGGTCCTTCGCTGAAGAGGGTCGGGACCTCTGGCCAGGGGCTGTAACACATATTGTTGTCTCCCTTTATTTTCCTGCCCAACAGCTGGGATGATACACGACCCCACCACAGGCAATCCACTTTTTAACTGTTTGTCAAAGTCTAAGAGTATGCACAGTCCTCGTTAACACTGGAAACTTTCCGTCACAAAAAAAACTCTTGTTCAAACTTACACAGGATAGCATAATCATGCGCAGGAACAAGAATTATTACAACAAAAGGTCGCAACAAAGTGAAGTATGTGTGAGAGTATAATTGTAATAATAATCAGTACTTAGCATGCCTTAACCAAGTGCTTACAAATTACGTGTGCGCGCGCACACACACACACACACACACACACACACACACACACACACACACACCACACACACACACACACACACGTACCTCAAGGCAATGAGACTGCAGAAAATGTTTTGGAAAAGAGAAACATTTTCAAGTGGTAGCATGACGGACAGAAAACACTGTTCAATCCTAAAGGCATTCGATCTGATCCACTGAAATTTACACTGCTTTTAGGTTCAAACTTTCATGTCCACAAACAACTCACGTTTCGGCATGATCTTGGAATCTCTCACACGAGAAGCACTTGAGGGTCTCCAAGATATGGCGCGACGCTCATGTCTCTCATCTGAGTGCTCCCTCTGCAAGCAGGAAAAAAATCAAGATTGCTAGAGAAAGGCACTCTTCGAAAGATGCCATCATTTTCAAGATGGCTGTTGGGGGTTTTTCCAGGTACTCCAGTTTGCTCCCTGTTCTTCACTTTTGCCAGGGCTGTGTCACAACACATTCACACCAGCAAGATCACCAAGGCTACATTAACCCCTTCACAGCCATGATGTCATTTCAGAACGACCCATAAAAGTGCAAAATTTGAAACCCTTAAGCCTTTTTGTCTTCTTTTTTCGCACTGGCGTGTGAAGGGATTTTCATCAAAATAGGTCACAATGAAAATATATATTTTACTGCACCGGAATGTATACTGTTTGCAGGCACATCCGGGCATCTTTCAGCCCAGAAATTTTACAGGCTGCGAGAGTGAAGGGGTTAAAGTGCTATTACATGTTGCACAGTTATGTTGGGACTATCTTCAGCCATGATAAGCTCCATGTATAGCAGCATCCACCTCATAGAAATGGAGATAAATCCTCTGAAGACAGCATGTGAAGGGGTTAAAGTGCTATACATGTTGCATAGTTATGTTGGGACTATCTTCAGCCGTGATAAGCTCCATGTAAGCGGGGATAGCTCAGTGGTTAGAGCGCCGGACTCGTGATTGAAAGGTCGCGGGTTCGAATCCCTGCAGGAGCGGCGGGAGAATTTTCTTCTCCAGGGTCGACTTTCTGTGCTGACTCTTACTTCAGTATCTGTTCCACGCCTGTGTTACTGCAGTAGCACATAAAAGATCCCGGTCATTCTGCCAAAAGTGCAGGTGGCAGGTTACAGCTAAACACGCATATACCTTACGTATGTGGCTTTGCATGAAGTGACATGGAGCATGGTTGTATGGTGTACACAGACCTTGCGCCGAGACGGCAGCAGTTTCATGTGGCACCAGCCATGCCAGCGCTGTAAGTACACTACTTCAGTGGATATTTAAAAAAAAAATTAAACGCGCTATAAAAAGCTAGTCACTCATGTAGAATTACATGCGAGCGCAGTGAGTCTGCTCAAGAGAGCGGAGAATAGTGCTATATAAGCGATCATCAATCAATCAATCAGTGTATAGCAGCATCCACCTCATGGAAATGGAGATACATCCTCTGAAGACAGCATGTGGCTGTCCACACAATCTCTCACCCTATGGAAGCCATTTGTCAATGTACAACTGTCTTTTCGGGTGACCCCCAGAGTGTTCAGCTGGGGAATGATAAAACAACAACAGCAACAACAACAACAGCAACAACAACAACACCAACAACAACAACACCAACAACATTAACAACAACAACAACAAAACACTGCCTGTGTGCATTTGTGCGTGTGTGCATGCTTGCACGCATATGTGTGTGTGTGTGTGTGATCATTGGGAGGGAGGCGATGACTGATGACGAATTTGTGTAGATTAATATCATATGATTTGACATCGGTTGTTTCTCATTTGAACATGAAATGTACGCACCTAGGGCTCATTTGAGAAAGGGCAGTCTAAGACCCCACTATCGTCAAAACAAAAGAGTCAATCTCACACATTTTCTTAAACATTCAGGACAAAACAAAATCAGCAACAGAAGGAAGCGCTGCTGCATCAACACCATCATGCTTATGAAAGCGTCAAGGAATCACAGCTAGCAAAGACAAGGGCCTGTCCCACCACCCACCTGTCTGACGCTGCTGCTGCCATAGTTGCTGTACTGGGGCGGTGGCGGCAGAGCTCTGGGCTGTCGGCCAGACTCCAGGGCCACAGAGGGACCAGGGGGTGGCAGTGCCATCACTTCCTCCATCTCCGGGTACCGCTGAAAGCAGCAACAGGGGCCGTCCCTTTACATCAGCATGACAGCTTACCACACTTAATCGTAACATCAGCTGCAGGTTAAACATTCGCTTTTTTTTTTTTTTAATGTATTTACATCCTAACGTATTTCCATCTTAACTAATATCAGTACCCAGTTTCTGCTACAGTCATTGTCTGTGCGTGCGTGCGTGCGCGTGTGCGTGCGTGCGTGTGTGTACATGTGTCTGTGTCTGTGTCTGTGTGTGTTTGTAGTGCTTTTTTTTCCTTTGCTTTTTTGTATAATACTTTATGTAAATTGTTTTGGTAGGACTATGCTCTACATGTGTATAGAATATCATATTTAGGTTACTATGTATCATGTGAGCGCTCAAGGCATTGATGAGCGCATGATAAATGTACATTATTATTAGGCTGTGTCTGTGCTTTCTTGCCTTCTCCCCATCACCCCACCTGCTTTCTTCATGTTCTTGTCTAAGTCTTTGTTTTGTTTGGATGCATTCCCACCCCAGCAAGTTGTTCCAAAGGTTAAAACTCTGCTAATAGTAGCTGTCAAATTTCAACAATTTGTTTCCTTACAATTTTTTATTAGAGTTTAATGCAAGGGGGAAAATGAAGAAACAATTGTTCGGGTGGGGGTGGGGGGGGTGGGGGGGGGCTCAGATTATGTGGTGGTCTTTTCAGCAAAACATTCACATTTCCTCCACAAGGAAAAACAACAACTATCCGACTAAAGAAGAGAATTGGGTGCTCTTCACCAGTTTTCTCTCTTTCAGCATACTGAAGATGAATAATGTAGGTAAGTCAGTCACCAAGAACCAATAGCAGAATGAAACTGCAGGCAGAACATGCTTGGAGACTGAGTGCTTACGTATCTATTCTTTACATCACCACTAATTGAGTACTCACATATCTATTCTAGCACTTTTTCTTTACATCACCATTCACTGAGCACTCACATATCTATTCTAGCACTTTTTCTTTACATCATCACTCACTGAACACTTACATATCTGTTCTTGTACTTTTTCTTTACGTCACCACTCACTGAGTACTCAAATAATTATCTGTTCTTGTACTTTTTCTTTACATCACCATTCACTGAGCACTCACATATCTGTTCTTGTACTTTTTCTTTACATCACCACTCACTGAGCACTCACATATCTGTTCTTGTACTTTTTCTTGACAGCGTCAACCAGCATGCTGCATTTCCGAGAGAAGTTGAGGGCACGCTCTATTTCAGAGTTGACCAGTTGAATGTCATCATTTTCTATGATGCCTGCAAAAGAAATACGCAAAAACCATGTCAATATAATGGGGGGAGAGGGTGGTTGGATTTGTACTGAAACCATGTCCATGGTAACAGCACAATCACAAGCACACCACAATTATCAATATTAACAGTAACAGGTAGCTTCAAAAGTGAATAAAAAAATACATTACAAATGTGAATAAAAGAACACATTATTATTACTGAACTAAAAGTGTAAGCCATTTCAAATAATGGGTTATGAATTCCAACTGGAAAAATAGAACTCAACGGGAGCGGGGATAGCTCAGTAGTTAGAGCGCTGGACTCGTGATCGAAAGGTCACAGGTTCGAATCCTTGCAGGAGCGGCGGGAGAATTTTCTTCTCCAGGGTCAACTTTCTGTGCTGACTCTTATTTCGGTATCCGTTCCACCCCCATGTTACCACAATAGCATGTAAAAGACCCCGGTCATTCTGCCAAAAGCTCAGGTGGCTGGTTACAGTTAAACACGCATACACCTTACGTATGTGGCTTTGCATGAAGTGACATGGTGCATGGTTGTATGGTGTACACAGAACGCACCGAGATGGCAGCAGTTTCATGTGGTATCAGCCATGCCAGCGCTGTAAGTACACCACTTCGGTGGATATTTAAAAAAACGCGCTATAAAAAGCTAGTCACTCATGTCGAATCACATGCGAGTGAGTCTGCTCGAGAGCGGAGAATAGCACAATACAAAAGCGATCAATAATAATATATTATTATGATCAAATTAACAGAAGCTGAAGAGCCTGACAACAAAGCAGACCTGTTTCTCTGAACCATTGGAAACGTCCGCCAGTGCTGTGCGCCAGCTGTCTCAGACACTCTGAGGTGCGGGTGATGTTGGCATAGCGACCAGGGATGGCGCCATTCTCATCATAGTCATCAACGTTGAAGAGAATGGTGTGGAAGGCAGCATTCCAGCCCATTGCCGTCTCCTCTGCGTAGGCGATGACGATCTCCTGGTCCTGGTCTGGCACCCCGCTGGTGAACACATACACCCCTTGCACATCTGAAACACACACATGACCCAACCTGCCATTCAGTCATAGATCTATCAGTTACCGGCCATAACAAAACAAGGAAAAAATGACCCTGAAACATATGCATCACCCAACTAGTCACTCAGTCATCATCCACACTTGAAATAGTCCCATTAATTTAGTGATGAATAAATCCCACTCATTCACTCAATAATTATTATAATTAGTCCCATTAATTCAGTCAACCAAACACAAAGGACAATCAACCATGCAGTCTGCCAAGCACAAAAGACAATCAATCATTCAGTCAACCAGTCAACCAAGCACAAAGGACAATCAACCATTCAGTCCACCAGTCCACCAAGCACAAAGGACAATCAACCATTCAGTCCACCAGTCAACCAAACACAAAGGACAATCAACCATTCAGTCCACAAGTCAACCAAACACAAAAGACAATCAACCATTCAGTCAACAAGTCCACCAAACACAAAGGACGATCAACCATTCAGTCCACCAGTCCACCAAGCACAAAGGATTATCAACCATTCAGTCCACCAGTCAACCAAACACAAAGGACAACCAACCATTCAGTCCACCAGTCAACCAAGCACAAAGGACAACCAACTATTCAGTCCACCAGTCAACCAAGCACAAAGGATAATCAACCATTCTGTCCAACAGTCAAACCAAGCACAGAGGACAATAAAAGAACACAAAGGGAAACAAACATGTTAACAAAAGGCAAGCATCAGTAAATGAAAACAAAGAAGGAAGCCTTCGTCATCAGAAATATCACTCGAAGGAAATGCCCGCAGCTTAAAAGAGGCAAGGACGGGAGCAGCCACTCACAGATGTGATGCTTTTGCTCCTCGTCGTTCTCCATGGTCATGCGCAGCGCCGACATGAGGTTCCTGCTGCCCCCACACTGTAGCTCCAGCACCCACCTGCAAACCAGCCAGGTCACCACTCTGTAGTTTCCCACTGCAGCCGCACTGAATCACGCTCACTCCCACTGCAGTCAGCCCCCTGCTGGGGTACCAGTCCCATTGCAGGAACTTATGATGTGTGCTTGCAGGAAATGTTAGTGTGTGCTTGCATGCAGGAAATCATGTGTGCTTGCAGGAAACTGCAATGTGTCTCCTGCAGGAATTTATAATGTGCACTTGCAGGAAATTATAATGCGTGCCTCCAGGAAATGATAATATGCACTTGTAGGAAATCATAATGTGCATGTGCAGGAAATTATAATGTGTGCTTTCAGGAAATTATAATGTGTGCTTGCACTTGCAGAAAATTATAATGTGTGCTTGCAGGAAATTATAATGTGTGCTTGCACTTGCAGAAAATTATAATGTGTGCTTGCAGGAAATTACGGTGCTAGCAGGAAATTATAATGTGTGCTTGCAGAAAACCATAAAGCATGCTTGCACACAAAACGTAATGTTAACCACCTGTAGCCGTTCTAGCCATTCATGCTTACAACCACATATAACTAACTTTTGAACAGTAAACACAATGACAACAGTCATCACCAACAGAATAAACAAATACATCCATCATCACCAGACCCCAAGCGTCTTCCGCATCACTGTAACAATTACTGAACACTCTAATAACCCAAGTTCTAAAAGAATGTCAATCTCAATACTGTGTAATGCTGATGTAATTTAGGTTACTGTTTGATAAGGCTCCTCTAAAAAGGAGAAGCCCTTAATTGTAACAACTACTGGAAACTCTAATTACCCAAATTCTGAAAGAACATAAATCACAGTACTCTGTAATACTGATGTAATTTTACTGTTAGACAAGGCAGCAACATATCCACTTTCTTTCTCTAAAGCAGAGAAGCCCTCAACCTGTCCCCACGGATGTTACCAATATGGCAGCAGGTTAAAGGCACAGAAAGCCTGAAACCTTGCTGGTTTCTCAATCTCCTCGATACATATATATATATTCAGACATCAGATTCCTAAATAACACCTTTGACGGAAATTCACAAAGCTGTTACTAAAAAAATGCAATAGAAAGTGCTCAAACACAGCTTTGTGCATTTCTCTTTTTTGAAAAATGACCTCAGCTGTTTCTCAAATGACAGACTTATAGTGATAGAAACATTTCAAGTCTGTGATATAAACAGATAACCACAAACCAACATAGAAAAATCTCATGTCTGTGATACGAACAGATAACACAAACATCAAATTGCTGTGATTCGTGTTGGACTCACTTCCAGGCATCCTGCAGGTTTTCTGGTGTCGGTCGAACCATGGTGGGTTTCCATGCTGATGCCTTGCCGCCAAACCTGCATGCAAATCACTGACATGTAACTCCATGAGATGCACAGTTCTAGTTCAAGTAATTAAATCAACCATTTTCTCACCTCCATTTCATTTGAACGACTCACCCTGATATGACCTACCAGTTGACTGGGAATCCAAAATAAACTGATCTAGCTAAATGGATGGAGACACCATATTTTTTTAAGAATAGCTAACAAAACATAAAACATAAAATTCACACACACTCACACACACACACACATACACATACACACACACACACACACACACTCCTGCCATCCATTCTAAATGTATGTAAATTTATATGTTGGATTGCTTTTCTTCTCCTTCCCCATGCATGCCCCCGCACCTTCAACCATCTCGCTTAGGTGGGCACCATCGCGTTACAAGCCTCATTTTCATTATTATTACTTATTTGCAAGAGACCAGTGGTAGTCCATATACCCCCCCCCCCCCCCCCCCTTTCCCACCTCCTGAAGAAGACGGTTACTCACGAGATGATGTTGAAGTAGTCCTTGTTGGCCACCTGCTGCTCAAGCAATAGACGGATGGAGTGCTGGATGTGGACCAGGTAGTTGACGTTGGACACCGAGTTGTCCACCAACAGCACAATGCTGAGAGGAAAGAAGTCAGTCAAAGAACACTGTCGACACTCTTGTATCCTGCATGCATGTGGGTAGCACGCACGTGATGCAGGTGCAAATTAAACATGTGCAAAGTTATCATGTACAAGGATATAACGGTGAATATCAGCAGACTGCCCACAGGCAAAGTGACCAAGACCATCAAAACTACTTTACCCTAATAAGAGATTTATGGGAAATGAAGACAAATGTACAAGCATGCACTCACACACATACATGTACACACACACATGCACACATGCATGCCCGTGCGCACGCACACACACATATTAAAAAGAGGCTGTCTTAAGAGCTTTCTGCTGTACCTGATCAAAATGGGTAACTAGCTATCACATAATAATGTTAGCTTAAAACTGTATGCTAATTCCAGTCTAGTTTTCTCGTCCTATTTCTTTCCTTTCTTCTGCTTCAAGTTTCTTTTTCTTTTTATCTTTTTTTTTTTTAAATTGTACTGTCTTTCTTTAGACACAGTTACCTAATATTTCCACCTAAACATCCAACATTCCATGTCTCACTTTTTCTCCACCAAGGTTCCAAAGATCCTGCGACTTCCACTGGCCAGCCAGTCAACGCGTCTCTCGTAGAGCTGCACGATCTCCCTCAGCTGCTTCTGGTACTCAAAGAGCTGAGTCATGTCCACGTGGATGTTCTTGGTCGACCCATCATGCCATGCGAACTGAATCATCGCTTTCTGGAAGGAGAAAGAGAGAAACAGTTGCATGAGGGACTTTAAAAAACAGGTCCAATGAAAACAGCAGGAATATGTACATATACACATGCACGCACACACACACACGTAAGCACCAATACACTCAAATATCACTATCATCTTTATTACAATTTTATTTTATGTTTGTCCTGTTGTCTGTATAATTGATGTGGGTGACTATTTTTATGTAATATTAGGGCCGTACAAATATAAGCAATTTTTTTATTGTTGCGCGGCCCAACTGTTCTGTTGTTAATCTATTGTAATGAACATATATAAAATAGTTATTGTTTAAGTCATATACATCGAGCAGTGAACGCTTGGCCCTTGTGCACACTGGTAGCTTACAACTGAGTAAGTGCTGCTCTTGAAGCTGATGTAGCCTTACCCAAGCACCCGCTCAACAAAGACCTTTCTTTCGTTTTATTTTGAGAGTGGTAACAACAGAAGCGTTTGCAGCATACCCACACACAAAAAGAAACAAACTTGCCATGAGCGTCAACGAAAAGAGTCCACATCAAGCACAAAAAGTAGACAAAAGCAGTAAAATATCATGGCATTTTACCTCATGAACCTGGGACTGAACAGCCCTCTTGATGACAGGAATGAACTCCTCACGGTACGAGTACGCATTGGGAGCCAGCACTTGGTACAGATCCATATGCTTGGCTGCAGCAACAGGAAAAGGAAGAAAATTAATAAAGTAATACAATGAGGAAGAAATAACTCACACACGTGAGTCACAGCAACACAAACAAACTCAAGGAGAAATTAGGCTGGCCCAGACAAAGAATCACAGCAGAAAAGACAGTTTTAATTTAAAATGACACCATGACAGCACTTTCCTTTGTGTCTGATGCATGTGTCCATCACGTTTTTACTTATATGCAGAAGCACCTTATTTGTGGATTTTTTTCACTCTTGAGCCAAATTTCAGGTGGTGTTTCTTATATCCAGAAGCACCTTGTAGTACAGAAATTATGGCAAGTGAACCACATACCATGAAATATCCCTATTTTAAGACCACTCTTGCTGGAGTTTTTGAATGATCTTAAGAGAAGTGCTCCATTGTATTATTACCTGTTCATTCCTATGTCCACCATCCCCACCCTATACACACCCTTGAGTCCATGCTGTCGTAGCCACTCCACGGATCCCCTGGGCTGAAACTTTGGAACGTCAATTCTCAGCGGCAGATCGTGGCCCGGCGGGCGAGGCAGGAACCGTGACTGGGGCAGCTTGGCCACTTCTGTGCTGATCTGCATTAGAGGGTGTGGCATATATTCATCAAACTTTGATCATAATAATAAGTACATTTCTAATGCACCGAGTCCCTGTATGATATAAAACATATATGCTGCTCAAAGCACTATACATGCTGAAAATTAAAATGCAACATGAAACAGGGAAGGGGGGGGGGGGGGGGGTTAAAGCCTAAATATCATTAAAACATCACCAAAATTGAAAACTAATTTACCTCTCTCTCTCTCTCTCTCTCTCTCTCTCTCTCTCTCTCTCTCTCTCTCTCTCTCTCTCTCCCCCCACTCAGTTCCTCCTTTCTTTTTCCATTATCAAACTGCTTAACCCTGTCATCTTTTAAAGCCAAACTGAAAACCTTCCTCTTCTCAGTATTTCCATCCTAACTAATATCAGCACCCAGTTTCTGCTACAGTCAATGTGTGTGTGTGTGTGTGTGTGTGTGTGTGTGTGTGTGTGTGTGTGTGTGTGTGTGTGTGTGTGTATGTGTGTGTGTGTTTGTCATGCGTTTTTTTTTTAATAGTTTTTCTTTTAATACTTTATGTAAATTCTTTTGGTAGGATATGTCGTCTACATTGTCGCTATGATAATACATTATTATTATTATCACATGCAAACATGCTCACATGATTTGTTCAGGGCACCTAACTGTGAAGAGTTGCAAAACTTAAACTCCACCAGAATGAACCGTGACTGCAGGAGCAAAAACATTACAAAGTACTAAAAGTATTTTCTCTCATAAGCTTCATCATCCACTCTTTTCTCTGTGCTTTTTACAATAAAACCTAATAAAAACCTTTTCTTTCTTACTTTGTGTATGTGTGAGTTGTGGGGTGTGTGGGTGCATGGGGGTGGGTGTGGCTGGGGGTGGGGGTGTTGGGGAGGGGACTGTTTTTATCACTAAAATCAGTCTGTGTCTTTATTTTCCAGTAAACAGATATATGTAGTATAAACTCTTTTCTACGCTCTTTTCACTTGGTGCTTTTATTGTTTTATGTTTCTTTGTTTTGCCAGAATCATCTTCCATCCCTCCAGTTTTCCGATTCATGCTTTCTGACTGAGCAGTTTGCCGGAGTGCGGTTCTGACCTCGTTCATGATGCTAATGAGCGCACTGCCCATCATGCCCTTGCGCATGTCCTTGATCTTGTTGATGACGTCCTGAGCCGAGTGGATTGCCTTCAGCAGGAGGCTGATGTCTGTACCGGTGTACAGCTGCTCCTGCACACACAAAACAAAGCAACACCAGGTGTTTGTCAGTTGCTGTTTGTTTATTAATGATACAATCTGTACCAGTGTAGATCTGCTCCTGCAACTACGAAACAAAGCAACACCAGGTGTTTGTCAGTTGCTGTTGATGCTATTGTTGTTGCTGTCTATTAACGATACAATCTGTACCAGTGTAGATCTGCTCCTGCAAATACAAAGCAATGCAACACCAGGTGTTTGTCAGTTGCTGTTGATGCTATTGTTGTTGCTGTCTATTAATGATACAATCTGTACCAGCGTAGATATGCTGTTTGTCAGTTGCTGTTGCTGCTATTGTTGCTGCTGTTTGTTTATTCATGATACAATTTCCTTCAAGTCTGATAGAAATTGCATATCACATGCACACACACACATGCATGCATGCACACACACACAAGCACGCACACACATATGCCAGCATGTACTACATGCCTGCAACAACTCACCTCTGAACTGGCTGTGTAGCAATGGTACCGGCCCCCTGAAGCTTCTGCCAGATTTCGTAGTGTGATCTGTTTGGTCAAAATATTCAACAAATCTTACAATCTGGATCATTTTACAGTCTAGTCTTTTTTTGTTTCTCTCTCTCTCTCTTTCTTTCTCTCAATCTTTTTGTTTCCTTTTTTTTTTTTTTTTTCCATCTCTGTTGACATATATTGTGGACGGAAACAATCAGTCAAACGTTTTTATCTCAGTCCATTGTTTGTTCTTGTGTACTGAGGAGTCAGCTTGCTTTTTTTGTTTGATTTTGTTGTTGTTGTTTTGGGGTGGATTTCTTGAGTTTAGGGTTGTTGTTTTTTTAGTAGTGTTTTCCTTTTTTCTGTATTGTAAGGGAGTGGTGAAGGTGGAAATGAAAGAAAAAGTATGTGTTGTTCAAGAGAACAATGTAAACTGAGTAAATAATCATTTCAACCAATGTCAGACACACAAAACAATGTGAATGCTTGCACTGAACAGGAACTTGCAAAAACATTGTAGATAGTAATAATACTATTTCTCCAAACTGGAGCACACAGCCTATTACAAAGCAAAGAACCCAAACTGTCAAAATAAAATGTCGCACACACACACACACACACACACACATGTGCATACGCACACACACACACACACATGTGCATGCACACACACACACATGTGCATGCGCACACACGCACACGCACATATATATATATATATATATATATATATATATATATATATATATATATATATATACATGCACACAC
>JABMCL010000246.1:47500-67500 GCA_018857735.1 Alviniconcha marisindica | reverse complement strand
CACTTCTGGCTTTGATAAAACTCTGGGATGATGATGTCCATGCAAAGTTAGTTTAACAATCCACCAGCATAAGGGACTAAAGAGGCTGTGATTAGCACGGTATAATCACAGCCCACTTTCCACTCGGAAGTTTCCCTATGAAAAGTTCCCACCTCAGGCAATACAGTAAACCAAAACCAGAAACAGAAAAATCAAGCAGAAGGAGAAAAGACTGTATTACCTGCAGGTCATAGGTCTGGTTGACATGGGTGACAGTCAGGGGGTGAGGGGGTCTGGCATTCTTCACCCGCACATCCTGCCACCCTCTCTCCTTCTCTGCATCTGAATCGCTGGAAACCATGAAAAGATTTTCTTCAGAAAGACCACTACTGATCTAGGAAAATTTATCAAAGCTTTCTGTAACAGTCAATGTGTCTGGATAATTTTTATTATGTTAAAAGAAATAAACTAAGAACAATTTTTTTTTTTTTTAACAGTGGGGAAAGGAAGAACATCTGCTAAAGAGCAGCAACATTTCCAGCAAAACTGTCATCAATGAAACAATTAATACAGACTTCTTCTGTCACATTAAGAAGTCTGTCACATTTTCCTTAACATCTAGTATTATCATTATATCAATGCTAAATAAAATACCTGGTCTTTAATACTGTAACATGCTGTAGCTGTATTAAAATGTTCTATGTTATATGTTACTCTACTCATCTCTTGCACTGCACACTTTAAAGTTTGATACACTGGCAAACAAGTAATAATACACATAGTAAGTCAAGACTTAAATTTACCCAAGGATATCATCAAGATCATCATCCTCTTCCTCTTCTTCATCATCTTCCTCAGCATCTCTGTCTTCCTGGTCATCTTCCTCTTCCTCTCCTTTCTCTCTTTCTTGCAGATCTGCCTTTTCTTTTTCTTCTCTGCTAAGACAAGAGTAATGCAATGTTAACATTAAATAACAACTTTTCATATTATTTGGTTCACCACAAAACTAAATCACATACTTCATGCAAGTAATATAGTAGTAACACTGACTACTGTCACTGAAATAAATTCCTTCAGCTTGTGCAAGATCCCTAAAACATGAGCACTAAGCTCAAGAAAGAAGAAAGAAAGAAGAAATGAAAATAAACATGGGAGCTTTACAATTAAGTATAAACATTCACACAATTCATTAAATTTTAAAGATTTGACTGAATGGTTTTAATGTGGAAAATGCGAATATGCATAAAGCAGTCTTTCAAAGCAAAGAGTAAAATATACAGCAAACACGCGAGTAAAATTCAGCCAAAAGACGGCATGCATACATGTACGCTAAACTGCATAACTTGCACTTTTTGCAACTTACTTCTACATTTCAAAAGGAACCAAAAGAAACCCACCCAGAATCTTCGGCACTTAGGAAACGGTCTTTCATCGACCGCCTCGATCCAAGGCCAAAAATAGCTTCCATGTTGTAATTTAGCGATATTCTTGTGGGGTTTCACACTTTCATTCGCCCTCCATTGCTATGTTGATGCTGTTGCTAGATGGCATTCACTAGGCTCGCACTAACGATCTTTGCACAATCTAATTGGTCAACTGTTAATACCTACTCCACAAGTTGTCGAACAAAATAAAATAAAGCAATGCTTGAACGTCCTTTATGAAAGACAAATGTTTTGGTCTTTCAAATTTGTTTGTAATTTTGGTTCCTTTTTTTTTTTTTTTTTTGGGTGCGAGCCATTACAATGAAAAAGCCTGACGATGGATACTATGTGCTTGTAAACATTTTCCTTGCAGCATGTCCATCATTTTTACGCTTATAATGCAAATATTCATTTATTTCTAATGAAGGGAGCACGAGAGACTATTGTTTATGCATCTAAAATTGGCAATTCTTCAACAAATGGTCTTGAATTCGTGCGGTCGTCTGCTACAATGTCTCTAGCTCCGTAGCAGGGGCAGATAATGCCAAAACACACCCGTGTTCCACGCGTGGCTTCCCCAGCCACTGATTGATCGCAGACGTGCGTACTCTGTTTACATGATCAGGCAACTGTGTCACAGTGTGTACATTTGCACAACATTGCAAGTAGAACGCTTCCATGCTGTGCAGGTACGCAGTAATTAAGAGCATTAAAATAGGAAGAAGAAATCATCTTTTTTTTCTTCTTCCAACAGACACATAAAATTTATATTAGTGAATTACACATTTACATGTTCTTTTTCTACTTTTTTGTTTGTTTGTTTGTTTTTTGAGGAAGTTACATTAGGTCAGCAGGTGGGATCAAATTTTAGATATGCCTGGGCATTGTGTTCACTTTTGTCAATAAGCCTGTGTGTTTTTTCCAACAAAAGTCGGTGTTCTTTAATCTTTGTGTCAGTATAATTCTGTAAATATTCCCTACCTTTTATTAAATTAATGGTGCAGAATATTGTTGAGCTCATTTACGGATTGATTGTATTATATTATTATTACTTAAATATTTCAGACCACGATGACAAAGGCCTCAAGGGAGAAAAGGAAGCAATGTGACTCTGACAGGTACAGATACAATCTGCATGGTGATACTGACACTAGTTCATACATGTGTCATAAACATTGTAATGTATGGTGATAGCTCTTTGTGTGTGTGTGTGTGTGTGTGTGTGCGTGTGCAATAAAAAGTGTAATGTGTACATCAGTTTTCTTACATTACATATATATATTATATGTCATTATGTGCTCTCCCCATTTCTTCCCATTGACATATAAAGATATGCCAGCAGTCATTCTGTCAGTGTTATTGACAGTGACAGTGTCACTGTCAGTGTATCCAATCAAGATCTGATTATAGTGTCAATAGAAATAGTATACTGTTATTTGGGGTTGTATTAATCTAAAAGGAAGAGTTTGTTTCACCCAAAATAAATGTATCAACTATTATTATGTAATATTATTATTACTGTTTCAGTGCTGTTTTGAGTATGATGTGTGTGTGTGTGTGTGTGTGTGTGTGTGTGTGTGTGTTTGTATGTGTGTACAGTGAGCACAAAGAAACTCCAGTGACGGTGGGAAAGGAGTCGTTGTTCAGCCTGAAGAACACACTGAGAAACACAGCCATCCTTGTCCTGGCTGTCTATTTGGCTCGCATCCCATGGAACATCCTCTTTGGCAGCAACATCATTATTCTGGCCAGCAGGGATCGTATTGAGGGCAAGGTCTGGCATGAGGTGCCTTGCTCCAAAGACTACGACCAGGAGGAGTTTTGGGGTACTGCTTCTTCAATATATATACTGGAATCCCAGTGGTTTGGGCAACACATTTGTTTCTTTTTTCCATTGTACTATTGTAGCACTGGTGCTCTTGTTAAACCAGTTAAGAATGGTGAAGAACATTCAGTTTCATCAATTCATGTGCAGTTTTAAAACAGAAAAACTATTGGTGAGTTTTTGAACTGATATGTTTTGTTTTATTAGATAGTTGAAATGTTCAACTGATATGTTTTATTTTATTAGATAGTTGCAATGTAATTATTGATTGATCTGGATGTGTATGTTCGTGACACAGTGACAGCCACAATGCAACAATATATATAGCATTGAGATTATTGTTCTTTTTGTTCTTGTTATCAGTGGTGTTTTCATAACTGTTTTCAGAGTGCAAGCCTCGGCAATGTGGGAGAGTGGTGATGGATAACCTTGTTTCCAGAGATGATGCAGAACACTTACTGCGGTATGTCACAGCTCAGATGTTCAGCGCACTTTTATTACTGCAGTGATACACACCACTGTACTCTGTATAGTTAGCTCCACACATGAGTGTAACAAATTGAATGAAATTTCCAAGAAATAAAACTCTTGCTCTCTCTCTCTCTCTCTCTCTCTCTCTCTCTCTCTCTCTCTCTCTCTCTCTCTCTCTCTCTCCTCTCCCCCTCCCTCCCTCTCTCTCTCTCCACTCCCTCCCTGCCCCCCTCCCACTCCTCTCTCTCTCTCTGATACTTCCACTGTGCCAGTCTTCCCACCCTACCCCACCCCTGAGGTGGCCATGTGCAGTTACAGGATGTTTATTAAAATCCATTTAGTGACTGACTACCCCCCCCTTCCCCCCTCCCTTTTGCTGTTGACATGCAGTAAATAATCTGCATGTATTTATCCTTGTTTAAAACAATGTTTTGTTTCAGCCTTGCAAAGAGAGGCTTAGCCTATGGTGGTTCTAAAGGAGGGGTGAGTTGTGAAGAGTTTGTGTGTACTGTCTGTGTCTGTGGATCATTTCCGTTTGTGAGTTGACTGATGGGAGAGTGGTGATGGGGGGGGGGGGGAGGTGCATGTATGTGTGTGTATACATAAAGCCTCAGTATATTATTATTAATATTATCATAATTATAACAATAACACATCAAGGAAATATATGTTTTTCTGAGCCAAAGCTATTCTCAATATGCAGAGTAGTTCATCAGACCTATATTTGTACAGCAGTGGTTGAACACTACATTGCTTCCACAGTCTTATTACTATATTAGTACCCAAACTTTGCAGAGGTACCCCTCCCTTGGCATAAGCCATAACCAATTCTGGCAGAATTTGGAGGAAGGTGGGGGAAAGTGATGCTGGGAGTGTGGTGTGGATAATGTGTGCATTCAAGGAAGGACTGTTGACAGTCACTCACGTCTTCTGTCTCAGGCTTCTATTCTGGACCTTCATTCTGGTGCCTTGTCAATGGGAGACAGCTTTGTCAACATTTACAAGTAATCACTATTTTGCAGTGGGTTTTTTAATTCAGTTTTTTTTTTAATCTGTCGCTCATTTCCATCTGTCTGCCCTTCCTCCTCCCTTCTCTCAATACTGGTGAGTCTGTCTGCCTCTCTGCCATCTGTTTATGCCAGTTCTGTGTTCAGAATGTTTGACAATTTTTGTTGTATCGACCTACCAACCAACCCAACCTGCTGCTTAAGTTCTTCATCTCTATTCAAGTGTCTTAGCTGCTTGTGTCTTTATTAAGGAAGTGCTATGAATTTTGCTTTTTAGTGTGTAATACATTGTGTTTAAGATTGCAATGTTTAAAAAACAAACAAAACACACACACACGCACACACCCCTAAAACCTGCTCTTTTTCTCTTTGCACCAGAATTGCTGAGACAGATGGTTCATTATTTACCAAAGAGGATTTCAGAATATACAGGTATATTGTGTTGAAAATATATTAATTTTTTTATCTGTTGACTGTCAGTTGTTTTGTCTCCTTTTTTATATACATTTGTTCATGTATTTTCTCTTACAAGGTGTTTCCCAGTTCATGTGAGCTTGTTGTTTGTTTTATATGTGACTAATTGCAATGTCATGTCTATTTGTTAATGCATTGTATGAATGGAACATCACCAGGACAAATTCCTGTGCACATTTTAAGGTCACTGGCAAATAAATATCCTTGTTTGTGAGCACACCATCATACATCAGAGTGGAAACCTTATGTGCGGTATATATCATATTTACAGTTGTCATGGCCCAAGAGAAGATAACTCTTGTCTAGACCTAACGCTGAAGACATTCTCCTGGCAACAACAACTGGCCCACCCTTGATCATGTCTCTGCCACAGTTAGTTACATCACAGCAAGTCCCAGCTTCCCATCCTTTTGTGTACCAGAATAAACACAAAAAGACAGTCATCTGTCAGTTGTTGATGCTGTGTTGTAAGCAGCTGCAGCAGAGATGACAGAAAGGGTACAACAGAAGCATAGTCATCAGTCAGTTGTTGATGCTGTATTGTAAGCAGCTGCAGCAGAGATGAGGGAAAGGGTACAACAGAAGCCAATGCTTGGAGTGTCACTGCAACATGAAAATTTCAAACTTCTACAATTTACTAAACGTAAATTTGGTCTTCGACCTCTTCCATGTCATCAGCTGTGGTGCACATGAGTCATGAGAGGCAAGGTAATGTCATGTTAAAGAACCATTCCCATACACAGAGGCAGATGATCTCTCACTGGAAACAAGTCTTTGGTGGTTCTGCTGCAACACTTCTTTTACTTTCTGTGCTGGATCCATTTCAGAAAGGTGAAGAATCAGATCCAGCAGGCCATAGCAGAGGAGTTTGGTGTGCCGTTGAACAAACTTTACCTGACCAAGCCCACCTTCTTCTCACGCATGGACACCACCCCTCCCCACACCATACACGATGAATACTGGCACAAGCATGTCGATAAGGTATGTTATGATTAAATGTGGCGAGCCACTAGCTCAGTTGGTTCTGAGTTAGCAACACGTGATCAAACAAACAGCGTTAGAGAGGAGTGAGGGTTCAGTTTTGTAGGGGGGGTTGTTGTTTTTTGTTGTTTTTTATAAACATTTTTTTTTCTCATATATATTAATACATTAACAACAGAACAGTTGGGCTGTGCAACAAGCAAAATTACTTATATTAGTGCAGCCCAAATATTTTCAGTTGTAGGTGGTCACGCCTCTGTGTTGTACTGATTTTGAACTGGTTGTCTTTGGTTTTCTTCAGATGTGTTCCTGCTCATCTGTGTAGCAAAGGTCCATTCAAATGTGCTTTCAAAGAATCCAATTTTTCATTCATATAAACACAAAAGGATAAATGTAAACAGTAGGGTGATAATTTGCACATCAAGGGAGGCAAGGGGTGTCTGATGTCATACTACTGTCTGGAATCTCAGGGCTGTTATTTGACACCCTTTCCTATCTCCTCTCTTGTTTTTCTGCCTAGTCCTCTTGCTCTTTCTGTTCTGTCATTTTTCTGCTAGGAGTATATTATCTTGACTTTTTTTTTTCACCAGAACATTCTCCAGCATTTTTCATTAAGAGAACAATAGGCTTTAGGTGGCTCTTGCTAAGCAGCTAAGAGATGATAGTTGGTAGGTGGTATGTGCAGCTTGCTGCCATATGGCACTAGTATTTGCCATTATGCATTTACATAACTTACGTTTTTGTCCATAACTTTATTGCTTTTCATATTTTTCTTCAATCAGGTATTGATAAATTAAGATGGAATGATCGACAATACCAGCACGGCAAGGGCAGTAGTGAAAGGACTAACGCTTTGAAAATTTGTGCTTGATGTTTATGTGTGTACCAACTACCATACTGTATGTTTCAGTTTGCGTTTTGTTTAGGCTGATTTTGTGGATTTGTCTTGGGGGATGGTTTGCATATATATATATATAATATACGAGAAGAGTTTTGAAGCGTGCATTTGCATATATATGACAAAGTTTAATTGTCATGATGTGACCCTGTGTAGTTGATTGGATGTTAAGATCCATTCACTAACTCACTTCCCATAATTGGATGTTAAGATCCATTCACTAACTCACTTCCCATAATTGCAGTCTCACAAGCTTTCATGCTGACAATGTGGTACCATATTTTCACTGGTACAGTGGTAGAATGCATGATAACCGAAGTCTGATTTTAGCATTCCAGTGGATGTAATTTAGCAGATAGATATCTCATTGTCAATAAAAAGTGCGCCATTACTTTTTTTGAAGGTTTTGTTTGGATTCCAGTAGTCTTTCATTCTGCTGCCATGCTTGTGGGCCAAAGTATGGCCATCACATCTGTCAGTGTTGGTTTTTCTGTAGAAAGGTCTCGTTTTACACCTCACTTGTGTGTTGGTTCTGCACCTGACTTTTAAGTCGTTTTGTGGTGGGGTTTTTTCGACACATCTCAGTTTAGTGTTTGTTTTGCAGATGCATAGTTTGTTCATGAATGTATACCTCACTTCTGAGTTTGTTTCTTTTGTTTTTTTTCAGGAAACATATGGCTCATTTCACTACACGTCCCTCCTTTACCTGACTACATATGAAGTGGATTTTCAGGGGGGACGTTTTGTTTTTGTAGATGGCCAGTATAATAGAACAGTGGAGCCCAGGCTCGGTAAGATCTTCAATATTTCAAATCGTTTTGGTTGTAAACTGGGTCCTTTTTTATGATCCAAATTTGTGTTTTGTACACAAATAATTTATATTTCACATCTAGTTAAAACTTTCCATGTTCATGAAATGTAAGTCTTTAGGTACCTTTAACCAGTTGCAGCAAAATGTTTTTAAACATTGTCATTATATATTTTCATGCTTTTACTTCACATCAAGCAATCATTCAGACTATTGTTTGGCCCTCAGGCTGTATGTCACAAAAGCCTTAGTGTTGGTTTCTTTCACTTTACCTTTGTGAGATAATCAAACATTCTGTATAACCTGTGAGTTTTACTGTTTATATCAATTATCAGTTTCATTGACCTTACCTAATTTTAAACTTTTTAAGGGATATGTTTCCATGTTCAGCTCTGGTATATGTAATAATTACTATGAATTCCCAACTTATAGTCTGTCTTTCAGGTTTTCATTACTGCATACACCAATCATTTAGATTTTTCCACCTTGATTTAATGTGAGCAGAAGCAAATGTGTGTGTGTGTGGTACAGGCAGATTTTATATCATAATTCAGTCAGTAAGATGAAAATCCCCATGCCTAACCTGTTATATTCATAGCAACCTCTGTGACTTTGACCCGTGTTATTATTGCACTAAATGAAAACATTTTTCTTGTCCAATTTAACTTTTTTAAGTTGTATGTGTAATTAAAATTTGTTTTTGTTGTTATGGGGTTGTTGATCTTGGGTTTGTTGTTGGCATTCAAACAAGATTATTCCCTGTCAGAAATCAATTTCTTTTTTATTTGTGCTCTCATGGTTGTATTGGAGAAAAGCCCCAATTCTCTGTGTATGTGTTTCAGGGCGTGTATCGTTCTTCACCTCAGGGTCAGAAAACCCACACTTTGTGGAGCAACTGAAGAGTGGAGTGCGCTACGCCATCACTGTGTCTTTTACCTGTGACCCCAACAAAGCCATATCTGACCCCACACAGAATTAATATTGTGCATGTTTACTATTTTTACCTTTTGCTTTTCGCTGTAGGGAGGCCGGTGATGTCTGATGCCCTTCTGTCCAGAATCACAGGGCTGTCATTGATTCCCCTTTCCTATCTCCTCATTTTTCTGCCTACTCCACTTGCTCTTTCTGTCTTGCCATTTTTCTGCCAGCGGTCCATTCTCGTGCCTTTTTTATGAAAATTCACTCAACATTTTTCATTAAGGGATAGGCTTTTTTACATGGTTCTTGTTGAGCAGATAGATCATTTGTAGGTACAGGGTATGTGCAGCTTGCAGTTGCTGAGTTGTATTAACTGGCATTTGCCATTTAAGGCTTTTTTTTAAATTGTTTATGTCCATTCCTTTTTATGTATTTTTCTCTATTCTGGTACAGATAAATTAAGTGTAATGGACAATACCAGCATGTCCTAGGGGGCTATCTTAAATTGATGTTTGTATATATATATAATTATTTATACATATATATACATATATAATATATGTTGTTTGTGTGCATGTGTGTGTATGTGTGCAGGACGTTGGGGCTTTGGGATTTGACTTGAGAAAGGGTTACATATGAGAAGGGTGTTGATATACGGATTCATATACTTGTGACAGAGTATGATCGTCAGCCTGTGTGGTTAGCAGGGCGTTACTAGCCGATTTCTTAACTTTTTTTTCCCCCATCTATGTTTGAAGTCATTGGTCAGAACTCAGATGGTGCTGTACATAGGTCACAACTAATTCACGTATGTTTGTGTGTGCATAAATGTATGCATGTGTGTGTGCGCACATGTACATGCCTGTGCAACAGCTGGCTGTCAATTGGGGAGTAGTATTGCTGTTGGTGCTGTTC
Source organism: Alviniconcha marisindica (assembly GCA_018857735.1). Classification (NCBI taxonomy): domain Eukaryota; kingdom Metazoa; phylum Mollusca; class Gastropoda; family Provannidae; genus Alviniconcha; species Alviniconcha marisindica. The sequence goes on along the minus strand of JABMCL010000246.1, from coordinate 57,800 downwards.
GCATTTGTTTGCGGTAAGCCACCCAATGCATCAGTTTTACCATTTATCATTTGTTGCAAATGCAATTCAGATCAGCATTTGTTGCTCTAGTTTTGTTTGAAGTCGAGCTTGCATCCTTGAGGGGGTTTTTTAAGCATGTTTATTCAACTTAAACTGCATGTTCATTATATGGTATGAGAACAAGATCACACTCAGTTATAAATGCTTTTTTGTGAATTTGGCATGTTGCTCATATTTCTGGATTTGGCAAACATATTTATGATATTTCTCAAAGTTACTAAGTGAGAGCTTTCAAAGGCTGCATTAACAAAAACCTCCAGCTTTATATCTGCATAATCTTGAACAGAATGAGGCCCACCTACTATGCAGAATCAACAAAGTTGAAAGACGTCAAACAAACATGACAACAAAGACCCAAGTCATCTACAGCAACTCTCACCAGGCATTTGAATAAATACAAGGTATATAAACTCCACCAGAGGTACATCATCGCTTCTCGCATAGTTCAGGAGCTGTGTGAGAGTCGAGGTGGCCGTCCTGGGCTGTCCGTCCTAACGAGCCTTCTGGTTTCCGTGGACGTAAAAAATTATTGCACCGTGCTTCGGCATTGGTCACAACTTGTCCCTAATATGTCAACTGACATCTGAGGACATTAAGCATCACTTCATCATCATCAGAGGTACATCCTCAAAGTAGGCGACTGGTCTTTGTTGTGGTGTGTGTTAGATGTATTTTGAATGCTGATTAGCTCCTTTGTTTGCAAGTTCAGAGATCTTGTCTAAATCTTTTTGTCCTCAGTCAAAAGCCACAGTCATCAGAAAGTTGGGGTGGGGGGGTGTAATTAAAGCTTTCTTACATTTTTTCCCCTCCTTTGAATTTGCATATAAATTTATTTGCCACTGCATAGGAATTATTGAAAGTAAAAAGAAAATTAAAACTAGCACAGTACATGCTGCCCCAGATTTTTTGATTTTTTTTAACCGGATTGTCACACAGTCTATCACACAGGGTATTGCTGGTCATGGTCCTGCAGCTGGTTCAAGACAAGAAGTAGAAAAAAACAGGTGGATGGGGTGGGTTTTCAGGGACTGTCTAAATTCACCAGTCAGTGAAATGTGCTCTGATTACATGCACCAGTTATTATAATGCGCTCTGAATATGTAATGTGGTTGCTTTCCAAAGCTGCAATAACAGGAGAAAATAAAATGTGGCCAAGTTTTCTTGCAGAGCTCTATTGTACTAGACTATTACTAGAGTTAGTTATACTGCAAATCCCCATGTGCAAAGCAAAGTATAGAACAAGTAGAAGTTAAAACACAAATCGTGAGCTTTGGGCATTTGCCATTTTATTTGCTTGGATCATACCCATAATAACTGACAGCAGGCAAAGTAACATCCACAAAGTTTCCAGTATTGGTTGTGTAAGTGGAAGGAAATGAGAAGAGGAGGGTGGATGTGTATGATCACCGAGTAGAACTCTACAAGAAGGCTTGCCCACATTTTTTCTTCTCCTGTTCTTGCAGCTTCCAACTCGCAACTAAAATTGTGCCATTTCTCATATAATTATTATATACTGAATTTGAAATGATGAAAATAAATAAAAACAGCAACACCACATTGTGTTCAAAAAATTTGGTTTTCTAGATACCTTTCTCAATGAACTGAGACTGAAGAATGCTGAGCCGTGAGCGTCACATATATATATATACATAAACACTTGTAATTAAATGTATCCCAGTTCTCTCTCTCTCTCTGTGACTGAAGAATGTTGTCACACCACAAGTACATACCACCTACATAATTAAAATGTGACGCAGTTCATTCCCTCTCCCCCTCACCAAAGAATATATGTAAATATATGTCTAATTAATTTTAAATGGAATGCAGTTCACTGCACCACTTTCTCTTTTCTACACCTTCCTCTTTGTCTCACTGATGTTACACAAAGATATATTCAATGTCTCTGTGTGTGCATCTTCCCTTAATATATCTATATAAAAGCAAGAAAGGCCAACAGCCATACCACACATCCATCCCCCTTCGGACACAACCACAAACATGCGTCAAACCACCACCACCCTCCGGACACACACACACCGAGTGCCACACCACAGACACATCCATCCACCCCCCTCCGAACACATACACTGAGTGTCACACCACACACCCATCTAACCCCCTCTGGACAAACAGTGTCACACTATATCACACCCATCCATCCCCCTCCAGACACACAGTGTCACACCGCACACCCATCCATCCCCCTTCAGACACACACACAGTGTCACACCACACACACATCCATCGCCCTCCGGAAACACACACAGTGTCACACCACACACCCATCCAACCACCTTCAGACACACACACATCCATCCCACTGGACACAGACACAGTGTCACACCACACACATCCATCCCCCTCCAGAAACACAGTGTCACACCACACACACATCCATCTCCCTCCGGACACACAGTGTCACACCACACACACATCCATCCCCTCTGGACACACACAGTGTCACACCACACACACATCCATCCCCCTCCGGACACACACACGGTGTCACACCACACACCCCTCCATCCACCCTTCTCCAGACACACACAGTGTCACACCACACACCCCTCCGGACACACACAGTGTCACACCACCACCCCCTCCATCCCCCCCCACCCCCCCATCCAGACACACACACACACAGTCTGTCGCCCCCCCCCCCCCCCCCCGACACACCTCCCAGATGCTTTATGCTACGCATCCAGACACACACACACCCATACAACATACAAGCATGCACCCACCCGTAAAATACCCCCACCCACCCCCCTTTATTTTTTATTTTTTTTATGAATGGACCTGTGTTACAACTTGCTGCCATATTGTACCAATCACACCACAAGTAATCCTAGTGTGTTTCCATTTTAATTTTTATGCAGTGCACATTCACAAACAATGTTTTGAAAATATGACCTCATGATATGACGAGAAGTTTAATTACCAGTTGATTTGCTTCATTAGACCGTTTGCTTTGACCGGGCATGTTAATTGTTATGAATGTTGAAAATGATAATGTATGACGTTTTCCCCTTTTCAGGGGCTGTCCATATATATGTGTGTGTGTGTGTGTGTGTGTGTGTGTGTGTGTGTGCAGCAGAACTCTTTGTGTGCACGCACATTTTCTTGCTTAGTTCTGAAAGTAATATTCTAATTACAAAGTATAATTGATTTATGAACTGTTTAACTTTAAAGCTATTTTTCATGACAAACTTTGTCAACATAAATAATTTGTGTTCTGTTCTGAATTTTTTGATTCAGCAATTGCATGATGTATCCCAGTCTTGTTTCTGTGATTAAAACAACAACAAAATGTGGGCAGGATTCAAACCTGTGTGGACTGAGCCCATTGGATTTAAGTTCAATTATCAATACCATACACACTCAGCCACCACATGATGTAATAACAAATACTATTATAGATTAATATCAGCTTTGAGTTAGCTAAGGTGTTTTGCTTGCTACAAAATGCTCTCAATGGAGAGAACAACAACAACAGAAGAACATACTGCTGTGAAACTAGCTGTTTAAATATTTCCTTATTATTGGCCAGTGATGGCACACTGGTAATATTTACTATATTTATTGACTAGAAATAGAATCAAACTAAGATGTGTGGACGCACAATTTCAACGACTACAAAATCAACGTCACGGACATGATTCAAACCTGCACACACAGAGCCCACTGGATTTTAAGTCCAATGCCATAACCACTCGGCCACCACAACATGATGTAATAACAACAATCACTATTAATAATACTGTAAATATTATATAAGCTTTGATTTGACCAAGACTGTAAAACTTTAGAGTAAGGCATTACTTGCTACAAAATGCTCGGTCTCAATGGAAAAAAAGAACCAACAGAAGGCACTGCTGTAGAACTAACAGTTTAATTATTTTCTTATGATTTTATGGTCCAGTAATAATACAGAAGTGGAATAAAACCAAGAAGCAGGATGCGTGGACAGAAAACAAAAACAAAAAAGTAAAACAGAATCAGAGAATGATTTTTTTTTTAAATCATGTTGTGGGCAGGATTTGAACCTGCACGGGCATAGCCCATTGGATTTTAAGTCCAATGCCATAACCACTCGACCACCACAACATTATGTAATAATAACAATTACTATTATATAAGCTTTGATTTAACCAAGACTGTAATAGTGTAAGGCATTTTTCACTATTAACCACTCGACCACCACAACATTATGTAATAATAACAATTACTATTATATAAGCTTTGATTTAACCAAGACTGTAAAGTGTAATAGTGTAAGGCATTTTTCTTAGTACAAAATGCTCATTGGAAAAACAACAACAGAATGCACTGCTGTGAAACTAGCAGTTTAACTATTTCCATATGAATTTGTGGTCCAATAACAGCACAAAAGTGTCATTTGCTTATTTAGTTATTGACTGGAATAAAACCAAGAAGTAAGATGTGTGGACAGAAAAAAATGAACCGTATAATAAATTATAAAAAAAAAAAAAAAAAACCGTTGTGGGCAGGATTTGAACCTGCGCGGGCATAACCCATTGGATTTTAAGTCCAACGCCTTAAACCACTCGGCCACCACAACATGACCTAACAACAACAAATACTATTATATAAGCTTTGATTTAATCAGGCATTTTTCTTGCACTACAAAATGCTCTGTGTTGTGAAAAAGAACCAACAGAAAAAGGTACTGCTGTGGAATCCAGAAGAAGAACAAAAAATATGTTTCTAATACTGATGAGAAACAAGACTAATAATAGTGATAAGGAAGTTATTACATCATGTGGACATTTGGACCAATCGGGGCCTGGCTTAGTTCCAACTCATCCAAGGGTATTGGCAGCCGTTTTTTTATTTTTTTAAAACTTTTAGCCATGATTACTAAATGTTCAAATCACATTTCACCAAGCATCCAGCCGACGCACTCGTTGGACTACAGTGATCTGAGGACCGTGATCTGATTAAAGAAATGGTTGTTGTGCATACTTAAACCAGCCTACTTAGTAGTAATTACACAAAGACGGAATTGCAGAGGCTTGCGTGGTCAGTCGCCCTTTCATTTTCAGTCTCACACACATCTCGGTCACCCTTTCGCTGTTTCAGTCTCAAACACATCTCACTCGCCATTTCCACTTTCTGATCACTTCATCTAGACACACGGTGTGAAGAACAGATTCCTGTGGACTATCCAGATAATGTATTTTGTAAGTCAATCTCATGTCACAGCCTCCCCGATCAGTCGCCATCTTGCTGACGCTGTTGCTAGAAGTCACGTGATACTACGCCTTTTACAAGAGTGCCGCCTGGCAAAATGCGTGGTACTGGTAGAGTTATCTCACACTGTGTATGCGCGTTCCGCGGTTTTCAGCCTGAACCTGCTGTTCCAGCGACGCCCAGCCAAACCAAACTCCAAGCACTGGTTTACGGCATCCTTCCTTCAACCACTGCCGTATTTAGTTACGCCCTAGGGTCCAGAACTGTCAGCTAATGAGCAGTTTTTTGTTGGTGTTCGAACGGCAGTAGCAGTAAGTTCAGTTATGTGACAACTGAAACAACTCAAATCAGTATATCAAACGTTTAAGTGAGTTAAGTTATGTTGCCATGTTGCTTACGCCAGCTCAACAGTTCAGTCAGTCACCGCCGCTTAGGCCGCCAACTGAATTGCACTTTGTTCGAAAACGCCCGACTGGCCGGAAAACGCAAGTCACTTGGTACAACGTTGAACTTGACAGACCAGGTTCGAGTCGAGTAGTCCAGGGTCGACATGTGCCGCAGTGAGTCTGCTCGAAAGCAGAGAATAGCGCCTATATAAAAGCTATGAATAATAATAACTAGTAATAATAGCTTATTAATATATAATTTTTTTGTTTTTTGTTTTCTTTCTTTGTCAGTTGTCTAATGTCGCCTTGTTGTGAATAGACTGTGACATAAACTCTCTGTCTCTGTCTCTGTCTGTCTCTGTCTGTCTCTGTCTGTCTCTGTCTCTGTGTCTCTCGCTCTCTCTCCTTCCCTCTCCTCCCTGCTTGTTTGTTTGTGTGTATATAGTCTCTGTTTGTGTCAGTCTCTCTCTCTCTCTCTCTCTCTCTCTCTCTCTCTCTCTCTCTCTCTCTCTCTCTCTCTCTCTCTCTCTCCGCGTGATCCGACTTGCTAGCCGTGCAGTCTGGTCCCTGCAGGCTGTTGTGGACGTGGTCAGCCCCACCGGGTACCCGGCAGGTCTACGGTAACAGCTAGGGGGTGGGGGGTGAGGTGCTTACAAGCGCAAGCGATTACCGCTTGCTCCACGCTTAATCTGCCCGCTGGAGCCAATTCAACCGTCCTAACCTGCTTTACGCGATGCGGCACCGTGGCGGTTTCACTGAATGACAAACTGCCCATTTCATTTCTTCCCGGGTCCTTCCCCACCCCCACCCCCCACCCCCCTATTTACAGGACGTTATCCAGATCATTTTTTGGTTTGTTTTTTGTTCTTTTTTTATTTTTGTTTGTTCTCTCTGTCTTGTTTTTCGTGTGTCAGTGTGGGCATGTCAGTGTGTCAGTGGGGTGTGTGCCGTGTGTGTGTGTGTGTGTGTGTGTGTGTGTGTGTGTGTGTGGTGTGTGTGTGTGTGTGTTGTTGTTGTTGTTGTTGTTGTTGTTGTTGTTGTTTTGGTAGTTTTGTGTCAGTGCGTGCCTGCGCGTGTTTGAATGTGTGTATGTGTGTGTCTCATTGTACGCGGTGCGTGTGTGTATGTGTGCGTGCGTGCCGTGCGTGTGTGTGTGTGTGTGTGTGTGTGTGCTTTCGTGAGTGTCTGTGTGAGTGTGCCTGCGCGCACGCGCGCGTGTGTCTGCGCTCGCGCGCGCGCCATGAGTGACGGTATGCTCTTTTGGAGCGAAGTCTGGTCACTGAGAGAGACTGATTCACCCTCGATGCAACGAACATCTTGAGACAAAGTTTTTTTTTTTTTATAGAAACATATTACAGTTTTCCTCTTCTACTTTCCCCGAAAGATCCCGTGTTAGAGGAGTCCCTCCCCCCCCCCCCCCCCCCCCCCCCCCCCCCCCATTCCCCACCCGCACACTAAAGCGGTAAGTAATCACGATGCTTAAGGTCCACAGAGACCATAAGGCTTATTAGGGACGGGAGGCCAGAGTTGTTCTCGCACAGTGTGAACCACAGACGTTAAATTTCCTTTTCAAAGCCTGGGGTAGGTCAGAAGGTCCCTCTGTTGTTGTTAGTTGTTAGCGTCCCTCATCTAAAACCCCGCGGAAGTTCAGTCACTGGCCAATGTCAAGTTGAGTGAAAGGTAGCGTGTGCAACCGTTCCCTGGCACCTGCAAGATAATACTGGCGTACTGACATACGCTGAAGTGCAATGTTACCTGCCACTTACTGAGCATCATAGTTCAGGAGCTGTGTGAGAGTCGAGGTGGCCGTCCTGGGCTGTCCGTCATAACGAGCCTTCTGGTTTCCGTGGACGTAAAGCTATATTGAACCATGCTTCGGCACTGGTCTCAGCTTGTCCCTAATATGTCAACTGACATCTGAGGACATTAAGCAACACTACCTACCTACCTGCCACTCCGGCAGCCTGTTACTGAAGCCAACTTCGGGAATTTAAATAACAGAACTGGTCGTCGGTGTCTGTTGAAGATTACTATAGCTGAAGCTAATCCTACCATGGAACTCCTATCTCACCAAACATTTTGCTTTGGCCTCAACGTTATGACTGTAATGACGTCAATAATGACTCTGTCAACTGGCTATAGTAATGTCAGTAATGAATGTCAGTTGGCGACTATAATGATGTCAATAATGACTATGTCAATTGGTTATAATGATGTCAATAATGAACATGTCACTTGGCTATAATGATGTCAGTAATGACTACGTCAGTAGCCTCTGGTTGGGTCTGTCTGTCGTTCTAATTTCTGCCTTCCCGTTTTATTCAAACTTCTGTTGTTGTATTTTACCCCTGAATCCTCTTCCTTTATGCCTACGTATCCTACAGCTGGCTGTCTTTGTGTGGTGAACAGTCAATCGGTCATAACCGGACCTACTTTCGACTGGATTGTTCAGTTTCGCCTTAAAATGACCTTGTGACTGACTGGTCGTTAAAAAAAAAAAATCCACACTGAACCGACCATTTATTCCCCAGAAGGAGCAAACGAACATTTAATATCCAGCTGCCTGGTTACTGAATGTTTGCAAGAATAATGCATTTGACTGAGGTCGCATCGTGTAAAGTGTCCTCTGCTCACAGTGTATTGTAGTACTAGCAGTATCGAAATACCACAAGCTTGGAGTTACCGGCAATAAAATATGGTATGAGTATGATTAAGAACAAGTGTTTGTGGGCAGGTAGTTGAAAGAAAGTTGCGTAAAAGAGAGCAAGCTTTCTGGCCACTTGGGTGGAATCTGCTTCACGGCTCACAGGTGACTGGTGGCCTGTAGCACAACTACAATGCGACGTCTATGCACGCTTGAACATCGGAAAAGAACTTAAGTCGATGGATTTAAAATATTGTCCGCAGTCTTAGTGCCATCTGATTTAGAGATTGTGGAAGCATTGCAGGCCTGTTTTTCTCAATTATGACCTGTTGCGTCGCAGCGTTGTTGTGGGTTTTTGCCTTTGTTTCTGCCGGTCGTGGTTGATGAACAGTGAAATGAAAGAATCTGAAGTAACTTAAGACACAAGGTAAGTGTGTGTGTGTGTGTGTGTGTGTGTGTGTGTGTGTGTGTGGTGTGTGTGCGTGTGTGCGTGTGTGTGTGTGTGTGTGGTGTGTGTGTGTGTGACACTCCGAGCATCGCTTTCCGGCACCTTCCTTGAAGGAAAGATGTCGTAAACCAGTACTTGGATGTGTGTGTGTGTGTGTGTGTGTGTGTGTGTGTGTGTGTGTGTGTGTGTGTGTGTGTGTGTGTGTGTGTGTTTCTTTTCTGGTTATTGCTTGGACAGGTAATGGACACACACACAAAAGCACCATACATTTTGATACAGGGCCGGTTCAGTTACTTTTTTCTTTTTTCCTTAAAAAAGAAGAAAAAAGAAAAAAAAACGTGTCTTTTCAGTCCCGAATCTGGAGTGATTTGTGTTGGATGCTTCCATTCCTTTTTTTAAAAACAAAAACAAAAATGCCGAATATCACAATGGGGACATTTTCGGCAATTTTCCAACATATTAACAAGCGAAAACTAAGAAACGGCTGCTTTATATTACAGCGATGATTTTTATTTAATTTAGTCAATCTCTCTCTCTCTCTCTCTCTCTCTCTCTCTCTCTCTCTCTCTCTCTCTCTCTCTCTCTCTCTCTCTCTCTCTCCTCCCCCCTGTCTCTCCCCCCCCCTCTCTCTCTTTAAACGCTGGTAGTTCCTTCCGCTACAGATGTAGTCAATATTAACATAGCTCACTGACATTCTTTGTCTCTTTTGCTGTTTAGTGGCATAATACAGGTAGAAACGTTTCACCCTGACGACATCTAATCCCCAAAGTTATCCAGTGTTTGGCCGTCTTGTCAACACAGTGCTTCTTTTCACAAAGGCTGAAGCTGATAAGAACAACTGTGTCTTTGTAATGGTATGGGTGGAGGTTCCATTCATTTTTTATTTTTTTATTTTTTGATTTTTTGGACCTGTTCCGGTTATCACAGTCTTTTATTGTATAGTAGGCCAAGAAAATAAGAGGCGATTTTTCTTCTTCTTCTTTTTTTCTTCTTCTTTTTTTTCTTCTTTTACATCCAAAGTATCTTGGACCTATATATAGGTCCATGCAAAATATAGGCACAGTCATAGTTCAGGAGCTGTGTGAGAGTCGAGGTGGCCGTCCTGGGCTGTCCGTCCTAACGAGCCTTTTGGTTTCCGTGGACGTAAAGCTATATTGAACCATGTTTCGGCATTGGTCTCAGCTTTTTCCCTAATATGTCAACTGACATCTGAGGACATTAAGCAACACTACCTACCTACCTACCTACCTACCTACCTACCTACCTACCTACCTACCTACCTACCTACCTACCTACCTATAGGCACAGACCAGGGCAAATTACAATGCGACAGTTTACAATTTGCCGTTATCGATCACTTCTATATAGCGCTATTCTAAACTCTCCGACAGAGTCACTGCGCTCTTGTCGCATGGCAGTCATTTCACGTTTTGGAATATCCCCCGTAGTGGTGTACTTACAGCGCTGTTTGGTTGTTACATGGCTGGTGCCACGCCGTGATACTTGCTGCCGTCTCGGTGCACGTCCTGTGTACATCATACAACCATG
>JABMCL010000246.1:15000-17500 GCA_018857735.1 Alviniconcha marisindica | reverse complement strand
TGTAAAGCGCCTACCCTGCGGCTCAAAGCGCTGAACAAGCATACACACATAATGTACATCGAGATGGAAAATATCAACAAAAAACAAAAAACCATATCGACAAGGTGTCACGCATAACTGCAAAACACACACACACAACACACACACACACACACACACACACACACACACACACACACACACACACACACACACACACTACCACACACACACACACACACACACACACACACACACACACACAACACACACACACACACACACACACACACACACACACACACACACACACACTGTACAGACTGATAGGAGTGAAGGACAATGTGGCTTAACTGAAATATTCTGAGAAAAGAAATGTCTTGAGTTGGCTTTTGAAGGAAGAGAGATTGCATCTAACACTCTGTCACCACCAGAGGTACTGGAGGGAATCCAGATCCCAGGAGTTGGGCGAAGAGGGAGACTATATGTCACCACCAGAAGTACTGGAGGGGACCGAGATCCCAAGAGGTGGGGGAAGAGGGAGACCATATAATGTCTCCACCAGAAGTACTGGGTGGGACCGAGATCCCAGGAGTTGGGGGAAGAGGGAGACTATATGTCACCACCAGAAGTACTGGGTGGGACCGAGATCCCAGGAGGTGGGGGAAGAGGGAGACTATATAATGTCACCACCAGAAGTACTGGAGGGGACCGAGATCCCAAGAGGTGGGGAAGAGGGAGACTATATGTCACCACCAGAGGTACTGGAGGGGACCGAGATCCCAGGAGGTGGGGGAAGAGGGAGACTTACCTAACACTACACTGTCACCACCAGAAGTACTGGGTGGGACCGAGATCCCAGGAGGTGGGGGAAGAGGGAGACTATATAATGTCACCACCAGAAGTACTGGGTGGGACCGAGATCCCAGGAGGTGGGGGAAGAGGGAGACTATACCTAACACTACACTGTCACCACCAGAAGTACTGGCGGGGATCCAGATCCCAGGAGGTGGGGGAAGAGGGAGACTGTACCTAACACTACACTGTCACCACCGGGGGCACTGGCTGGGACAGCGTTGCTTTCTGTCCTTATGACCAGGAGGGGGAAAGTGGGAGGGGGATGTATATACCTACCGCTACACTGTCAGCACCAGAACGATTTGTGCATTAGGATGGTCAACGACGACAGACATTTCAATGTTTCGCTCATTGTGAGGGTCAAAGTCACGAGACGGTATCCACAAACCACAACTCTTTGAAGAGAAAGGAGAACCGAAGCGGGGAATGGAACCGAGGTCGTCTGCTTGCCAGCCTAACGCCTTACCGCTGGGCCAAAGTGGCTCAGTCTACTACTCAGCGTGTTCGTTTATATTGCGCTTTGCCAGGACTAAAGGATCTTAGGAAGAAAAGGGGAGAGTAAAGAAGTGTCTAACAATGCGCATAAAAACTGTGTTTGGGGATAGTTTATTGCACGTAAGAATTCTTCAGGACCCATACGGTCTCTGCGGTGGTAAATGCAGTAAAATGTTTCAAAAGGACGTGACTCTCTCTCTCTCTCTCTCTCTCTCTCTCTCTCTCTCTCTCTCTCTCTCTCTCTCTCTCTCTCTCTCTCTCTCTCCTCTCTCTCTCTCTCTCTCTCTTCTCTCTCTCTAACGCACACACACGCACACACACGCACACACACACACACACACACACACACACACACACACACACACACACACACACACACACACACACACACACACACACACCACACACACACACAACACACACACACACACACACACACACACACCACACACACACACACACACACACACACACACACACACACACACACACACACACACCACACACACACACACACACACCCCACACACACACACACACACACACACACACACACCATAACACCACACACACACACACCACACACACGCACGCACGCACGCACGCACGCACGCACGCACGCCGCACGCACGCACGCACGCACGCACGCACGCACGCACACACACACACACACACACACACACACACACACACAACTACACACACACACACACTCGCAGCCGGGTTCTGACGAAGCTGAAAGGCTATTGGTTTATGCATGTGTGATCTTTATTTCTAATTGCTTTTTCCGCCTCATTGCCCTCTCTTTCTCTTCTGCATTACCCGTAAGCCTGGCCAGTGGTCTCAGCTACGCAAACAGCGTCCCGTAGACGCTGAGAACAGTTCCAGCTCTCAGCGTCATTGGCCGACGAGTCAAGAAAACAAGCATTTTGCTAACCTGTCCTTGAGACGTCCAAGTTGTGACAATTCAGCAATGTTGCTCCGGTGTTTCTACCTTGTGGCCTCACACGCTTTGCTTGTGTGGTCAGTGGTTGTGACCTGTCAGAAAAGAAAGGTCGGCTCTGTGAATCGTAAGGATCATTGAGTGACTGCTGCTTTCTGTCCTTATGATCAGTGGCAGTGTTTCTTTCCTTCCTTATGATCAGTGGCAGCGTTGCTTTCTGTCCTT
>JABMCL010000246.1:5000-10000 GCA_018857735.1 Alviniconcha marisindica | reverse complement strand
GTCACACGGGCAACCGAGGCACGTACATTATACGGCCAACGATAACGTCATATGGCTGTCTGAAAAACGTCACATGTCATTTAACGAAGAGAGGTCACATGGCCAGCTGAGACACGTCATATGGCCAGGGGTGACGTCAGATGGCCATCTGAGATACGCCACATGGCCTATTAATGGAGACATGTCGCATGACCAGCGGGAACATTTCACCAGACCAATGGAGCTATCTGCGATTCATCGATGTCTCAGGGGTTTACTCGGCACATTGTGTTGCTCTGTCAAGCCAGACTGGGACAAAGATAGGCGTCTGCAATGAATGGCCAATAAAAGGATAAAGGACTTCGATTCGGTTTTCATTGCGTAGTTACCCGGTTTCAATAAAAACAAAACAAACAAACAAATGAATAAAATACAAAACTGCTTGCATGTGTTACAGCGCAATCACAGGTTCTGCTCCCTCTTATCTTTCTGAGCTGCTACACCTTTACAGTCCTTCCCGCTCTCTCCGCTCTTCGTCAGACACACGCATGCTCAAAATCCAACGCTTCAACCGCAAAACCCATGGCTTTCGCACTTTCTCACACTTTGGCCCCACATCTGGAACAATCTCCCCCAAGACATCAGGCACTGTGCTACTCTCTCTTCCTTCAAAAGCCAACTCAAGACATTTCTCTTCTCAGAATATTTCAGTTAAGCATTGTCCTTCACTCTTATCAGTCTGTACGTTATGTGTGTATGTGTGTGTGTGTGTGTGTGTGTGTGTGTGTGTGTGTGTGTGTGTGTGTGTGTGTGTGTGTGTGTGTGTGTGTGTGTGTGCGTGTGTGTGCGTGTGTGTGCGTGCGTGTGTGTGTGTCTGTGTGTGTGTGTGTGTGTGTCTGTGTGTAGCATAGTGTTTAAAAACCCTTGTCGATTTAAAAAAAAAAAGGATGACATTTTCCATCTCGATGTACATTATGTGTGTATGCTTGTTCAAAGCTTTGAGCCGCAGGGTAGGAGCTTTACAAATTTCCATTTATTATCATTATTATTAAAACGACCAGCGTATTACTGATCTAATTCAGCTGGAAAAGCCTTTGATGGCTTCGGGTCACTGATGTTGTCAGTGATGTAAAATCATAGATAGATAGATAAATAGATAGATAGACAGATACACACACACACACACACACACACACACACACACACACACACACACACACACACACACACACACACACACACACACACACACACACACACACGAACGAACGAACGAACGAACGACTACCTATTCACTCTGCTGAGTTTTGATCTTTGCTTTGACAATAATAATACTACAATAACCACTCCAACACGCCTCCTCTCTCTCTCTCTCTCTCTCTCTCTCTCTCTCTCTCTCTCTCTCTCTCTCTCTCTCTCTCTCTCTCTCTCTCTCTGTTTTGTATTTATTTAGGCCACCAGCCAAGATACATGAGACTGGTTTTGTTCTAGTTGCTTTTTGCCTAAGCGTTCGTGATTATTTAGGTGTTTCCGTTGTTGTTCTTTTGTTTGTTTCGTTGTTGTTTCTTGTTATTGTTTGTTGGCGGAGAGAGAGAGGGAGGAAGGGAGGAAGAGATAGAGAGAATAAAAAGGAGGAAGGAAAGAGAGGGGGGGGGTCACGTAGAGGATGTAGACATACACTGTAGACGGGGGAGAGAAAGATTGATTGATTGACTGATCGATTGAATTTTAATTACGCAAGGATGAAGGTTTAGGCACGAATGCCTGTCGGGCAACCTGTCCTTGAAACAGTTACAAACACTTAAACACACACACACACACACACACACACACACACACACACACACACACACACACACACACACACACACACACACACACACACACACACACACACACACACACACACAGAGGCAGACAGACAGACAGAGACACAGACACAGACAGTAGACAGAGAGGGAGAGTAAATAAACACAATAAAACAAAGAATCGAAGATGACGCAAAGACTCCAACAACAACGACCACAAAAACAAACAAAAAACCGCAAATGCTTCAGCAAAAAAAAAACAAAAAAAATGTAATACACAACCCAGAATCTGCTGTAGCCAAAACTCGTCACAGACCTAGCCAAAACTCTGTAGCCGAAACTCGTCTAGATCTCGAGCCCATCCACACCAGCCATCGTGCTTTTGAAACAATTCCCACAACGGCCACTACACGCTCTAGCCGGACCTGCCGGCTGCGTGACCAGGAGGTAAAGGATTAAATCTTTTGAAGTAGTGGTCAAACTCTCCACGCTCCCTCTTGTTCCTGTAGCTTAGCTCCCGACAAGTTATTTGCTTTTGTGTTGACAAGTTTTGCGTGTGTTTTCCATTGACGAACCCTGGGATTTTGTTTGTTTGAAAACGACAGGGGAAGGAGCAAAGGAGTGTTGGTGCAGGGGTGGGAAAGAGGATTATGACTGTGGCAAGTCCACTTCTCGATTGGAGGGTCATTGTGGTGTGAGGTTTCCGTACAAAAAGGAGAAAAAAAACTGCGTGACTTTTGCGCTTATTGAATTACCTCTGTGTGTGTACTTGTGCTCTCTCTCTCTCTCTCTCCTCTCTCTCTGTCCTTCTCTCTCTTCTCTCTCCTCCTCCTCTCTCTCTCTCCTCTCTCTCTCCTCTCTCTCCTCTCTCTCTCTCTCTCTCTTCTCTCTCTCTCTGTCTCTGTCTGTCTCTCTCTCGTCTCTCTCTCTTCTCTCTCTGTTGTCTTGTGCTCGTTCTCCCTCTCTGTCTCTTCGTCTGTCCTGTCTGTCTCTCTCTCTGTCTCTTCTGTCTCTGTCTGTCTGTCTCTCTCTCCTGTCTCTCTGTCTCTCTCTCTCGTCTCTCTTCTCTCTCTCTCTCTCTCTTCTCTTCTCTCTCTCTCTCTCTCTCTCTCTGTCTTCCGCTCTCTCTCTCTTCTCGTCTTCTCTTCTCTGTCTCTCTCTCTCTCTGTCTCTCTGTCTCTCGGTCTGTTGTGCGTCTGTCTGTCGTCTGTCTCTTCTCTCTGCTCTTTCTTTCTTCTTCTCTCTACTCTCTGTCTCCATCTCTTCTAAAACTCTCTCTCTCTCTCTCTCCTCTCTTCTTCTCTTCAGCGGTATGTATGGGATTATATGTGCATTGTTCTGTTTTAATTATTTGGCATATTATTTTAGCTGTCGGTGCATGTGCGTGGAAGCTAAACTGATTTATTTTATCTCCCTGTCGAAGGCTATTAAGCCAAAGACAATAAACCATCAAGCGTCAGCGTCAAAGCGTCTACACTCACGCACGCACGCACGCACACAGCACCAGCACCACGCACGCACACACACACGCACGCACCACACACACACACACACACACACCACGCACCACACACACGCACCATACAAACACAGCTACACACGTAAACTCTCTCTCTCTCTCTCTCTCTCTCTCTCTCTCTCTCCTCTCTCTCTCTCTCTTCTCTCTCTCTCTCTCTCTCTCTCTCTCTCTCTCTCTCTCTCCACCCCACCCCCCTCTCCCTCCTGTCAATGCGAGGCCCGTTGTGAATCCGTCACTGCATGTGGCTCCGTCTAACCGTTTGCGTCAAGCATTAGCCAGATACATCATACCGTCTCCTTTTCCCTTTCGCATGGACCCTTTACCCTTCAGGGGACCATGGGGGTCAGGGGAGGCCGGGGGGTACGGGTGGGGGGGCGTGCTGTCCCCCTTTTTATAGGTATGTTAAGACATCGGTAGGTGCTGCCAACGAGGGAGCAGTGGCACAGTCGCCTGTCAGGAACATTTCAGTTTCTGTGAACAAGACTAGGACACACAAAACGATAGAAAAGGCGGGGTAACGTCCATGCATAATCATAGTACACGTTTCATTTTTTTATTTTTTATTTTTTCTGTTATGTAACTGATTTGGTTTTGAAAATGAAGATCCACGTAAGTACGTACGTCTTTGGTCTGACTCAAGCTCAGCGCTCGGAAAAGCCCATATGCGCTCTACCCCGTCTCTCAAAAGTGTCCGCAACGTCGATTCAGGGTGCATCAAAAGAAGAAACAAATCGCGGTTTTAATGTTATCTAATTTGAACCATAAATGTTTGTGTGTTTGTTCCCCCACCCCTACAAGGGGCATGAGGGTGGGAGGAGGAGGGGGGGTGGTTCTTGGTTGGTGGGGGGAGGGGGAGGGGGAGGGGAGGGTAACGACAGTGGACGTAGAAGTTAACGTCCACCCCTGATGAGAACCCAGCGTTGTTGCTTTACGTCCACAGAGACCGTAAGGACTATTAGGGACGGGGAGCCCAGACGGCCACCTCGACTTTCACACAGCTCCTGAGCTCTGACCCAGCCGTGGTTCCCTTTTTTAAACGTGGAATAGGCCACTGAGGTCGTTGTCTGAGATTCTTTGTACATTTTTCGGTGAATGTAGGTGCAGCGGCTAGTGCTATACCACATAACAGTAACAGAATAATCAGAATGAGGAGTATGGCTCACATGCAAAATGAAATCAAAGGAGTTTAAAATTTCCCACCCGACCCACGCAGGCCCTGCTGCTACGAGTTTGTGCTTTGTCTGCTGAGTATGGTACGTGTGCTTTGTCTGCTGAGTGGTACGTGTCCTTTGTCTGCTGAGTGTGGTACGTGTGCTTTGTCTGCTGAGTATGGTACGTGTGCTTTGTCTGCTGAGTATGGTAGGTGTGCTTTGTCTGCTGAGTATGGTACGTGTGCTTTGTCTGCTGAGTGTAGTACGTGTGCTTTGTCTGCTGAGTGTAGTACGTGTGCTTTGTCTGCTGAGTATGCAACGTATGCTTTGTCCGCTGAATATATTACGTGTGCTTTGTCTGCTGAGTGGTACGTGTGTTTTGTCTGCTGAGTTATATGTGTGCTTTATCTGCTGAGTATGGTACGTGTACTTAACCTGCTGAGTATGATACGTGTGCTCAATCTGCTGAGTGGCATGTGTGCTTAATTCTCTGAGTGGCACGTGCGTTTAGTGTGTTGAGTGGTACGTATGTTTAGTTGTCTT
>JABMCL010002269.1:235000-258278 GCA_018857735.1 Alviniconcha marisindica | reverse complement strand
CTAAACAAATGTTTTCTAATCCCAAAAGGTTGTTCACGGCAAAGCCCGCATTATCGAAAATCCATGATTCCATCGGAAGTTTTCCTGTTTTTTGGGAAAAAACACCCTTTTCCCCAGAAAAAGGGATTAAATATCTTTAAAAAAAGTTTCTCCTTTAGGCCCCCTTATCGGGGAATTTTTAGCTCTATCTCAGATCCCCCAGGGTTTAAAAAACTTTCCCAAAAGGAAAAAGTATTTAAAGGCACCCCGCTAACCACCTTGAATCCCTTTTTGTTCTTTCTTTTTTTTCTCGTTGTCAGGCAGTTTGAAAAAAATGGTTTTAATTTTTGTTTTTTGTTTCCCTTTCCTTGCTCTTCTTGAAAAGGTTTTAATTTTTGTTTTTTTTTGTATTTTCATAAAATTTTTAACTTTTTTTTTTTTCCTCGGGGTTCAAAATTTTAAAAAAAAAAATAATTCAAATTTAATGTTTGCATATATATAAAAATTTTTTGGAAATTTTGGGATTTTTTTGTTTTTGGTTAGGTGTAAATGCGCCTTTGCTTAGTTTCCAATCTTGTTAGATGGGGCCTTTTTTTTAACGTAGATAGTGAGATAGCCACTATTTTTCCCTTTTCCCATTATTCGTTAAATTTTTGAAATTTCTCTCTCTCTCTTTCCCAAAAAATTTTTTTGAATTGGTCTTATTTTGGGCCTTTTTATTTTTGCGTATTTTTAAATTTTGAAAAAATTAGTTTTTTTTTTTTTTTTTAAATCGTTTTTTTCTCTAGCGTTTTTGGGGGAATTTCCCTTTTTTTTGATGAAATTGGTGTTCCCTGTTTTTTGTCATCAGGGAAAAGGGGTAAAAAAAACCCCACGTGCTTAAATCTTTCCGGAAAATAAGTATTACCCTTACTTATTTTATCTCCCCTCTCTCTCCCCCTCTCCTCTTCTCTCTCTTTCTCTCTCCCCTTCCCTCTCTCTCTCTCTCTCTTTGCGAATTCAAGACCTTCCAACTTCATGCCATGCCCTCTTTGAGTACCATAAGGACTTCCAAAAATGGCGTCGGCGACTGCATTTCTATGTGGGCAACAGCTGAGAGTAAGGGTGGAACACACTCGAGTAGTCGTGACCTTACCTGTCGCTTCATTTACTCTCTTTTGAATTGCCATAACCGTCGCAGTCAGTGAAGCCATCTTGTGCGACAGGAGTTTCACCCTCTTGCCGATGTGTTTCACGAAGTTCTGCCGAGCATGCCCTGGTCTCTGAAACCGACGTTTGTATTTAATGCCATTAACGTAATTAATGAGTTAATTAAGTGACATAATGAGCTAATCAACTGTTTGTAATTTACTTTATGTCTACTAATTTCCCACGTTTTTTCCCCCCAATTTGGATGCCGGGGGTTTTGATGTTTTATTTTTCCCTCCGTCTGGAATCTCCCGGGCTTTATTTTTTCCCTTTCCTATTTTTCCTTTTTTGTTTTTTTTGCCTTGTCCCCCTTTTCTTTTTTGTCTTGTCATTTTTTTCCCCCTTTCTTTTTCCTTTTTCCTGACTTTTTTTTTCCAGGAAAAAAAACAAATATTTTTCTTAAAGTTTTGGCTTTTTTTTTATGGCTCCCTTAAATTTAGGGAGCTAGGAGATGATAGGGGGTAGGTGGTATGTGCACATACCTGGTATTTGGGCCCTTATGCATTTTTTACATTTAAAAAAAATGAACGTGTCTTCCCATTCCTTTTCCCTTTTATTTAAAATTTTTTAAAACCCTTTTTCGATTTAAATTTGAAGGGAAAGGGAGACATACAAACATTTCCAGCCTTTTTTGCTTTTAAAATTTTTTAAAATTTAAAAGGGAAATAAACCCTTCGAAAATTTGTGTCTGATGTTTTTGTATGTTTTATGTTTGCGAAGATTGGTTTTGTAGATTGATTTGACGAGGGTTAAAATTATATAATATATATAATATTATATATATAATAATATATATATATAATATATATATAATATATAATATATATTATATATCTATTAAAAAATTTTTTGAGAAGATTTTTTAGAAATTTTTTTTTAGTTTTGACGGAGTTGACGTCCTGAGATGGCCCCTGTGGGGTTGACAGGACATTAAAATCCAAATTAAAACTACTACTACTACTACTATTTGTTTCTAACGTATGTGTGCCCTCAGGTCTCCTTAATTGAAAGTGATAGCGGACAAGTCAGCAACAGCTGAGTCAACAGTGGTAACAAAAATAGGTTCGTCGTTATTCTCGTGCTCTACAATCCATGAATTATCCGTTTTGCATGTGCCGCCATGAGTCAAAACGTTATGAAAAGACTGACCAACCCAAACCGTGTTAACTGTTTGTTTGATGTGATCGGCCAATCAGATATGTAAAGTTTTTTACCGATCAGAATATATATATATATATTTTATATATATTTTATATATTAATTTTATATATTATATATATTTTTATATATATATATATATTATTTATTACTCTCTCTCTCTCTCTCTCCCCTCTCTCTTTTCTCTCACTCCTACTCTCTCTTTCTCTCTCTCTCAAAATCTCTCTCTCTCTCTCCTCTCTCTTCTCTCTTTTCCTACTCTAAGGAGAGAGAGAGAGTGTGTGTGTGTTGTGTGTGTGTGGGGTGTGTGTGTGTACGCGCGCATGTTGTTGCAGATGGCTGGGCTGGTATTGCTTATACTGTAACAGCTAATATTTTGTGTAGTCACTGAAGCGGAAAATTTTAAGATTGATTGTTTGCAAAAAGTTTATATTTTGACTGTCATTGTGTTTTGCTGCCGTTCATTGCTCTTCTAGTAAGGCTGAATATCGTGTAAAACGTTTTGTATAATTATTGATTGCTTACGCGTGTCATATTGTTCATTACTTAACTTCGGTAATTAAGTGTTGTTTTGTTATTTTTATTTTTATTTTTTAAACTTTACTCCACAGTGTACATAATTTAGGTTTCCACTATTTCTTTTCTTTGTTACTTGCTATATCTATAAAAACCTGGCCATCTAAGGATGGACTAAGAATAGGGTACTTAAACATTAATCATGCCATTAACAAACTTACTGTATCTCCTCAATTCTGTTCAATTCTGGAAGAAACTTTCATGTTTTTTGTTTTGCAGAATCCCGATTATCAAATCATGTATCTGATTCTGACGTATCAATGCCGGGTTACAACGTTATGCGCCTAGACCCCAAAACCCATAAAGACACAGGTCTGTTGTTATACTTTTCCCACTCAGTTAACCTAAAGCGTGCCTCGCATCTAGAACAACACAATACTGAATCTATCTGGATAGAAGTATGTCTAAAGCGAAGTAAACCAATTCTCGTGGGATTCACATACAGGAACCCTTCCGAACGTACTGACTGGTTTGATAGATTCACTTTAATGATGGATGCCGTTTGTCTAGAAGCAAAAGAAATAATATTACTAGGAGACTTTAACATCAATCTTTTAAAGCCACATATTAAATGGAAACAACTGTATGAAAACTTTAACTTACATCAGCTAATAGATAAACCAACTCGAATTACTACGAATTCTGAAACTTTGATAGATCATATTTATGTTACTACCAAACAAAATATTGCCGAAGTATGTTCCCCTGTGTGTGGTTGTAGTGACCATTTACCTATTTGCATTACAGGGTTTAAAAAAGGTGTAAAAATTCCTAAAGCTGCACATAAAGAAATACAGTACCGATGTTTTACTCATTTTGACAAAGATGCTTTTTTGCTTGACTTGGTTCACTCTCAACTCTCACAAGTATACCAGTATACAGACCCCGATGAAGCTCTTGAGTTTTGGTACAAAACATTTAGTTCTGTTTATAATAAGCATGCGCCTTTTATGACCAAGCGTGTTAAGTACACAAGGAAACCTCCAGGGTTGTCAAAGGAGATAGAAGAGGCCATGCATAAAAGAGATAGGCTACTGAAAGCAAGGAAACACGAAGAATTCAAAAAGCAGAGGAACAAAGTGACATCTTTAATACGTGCTTCCAAAAAAAACATACTTTCAAATTTAGTCGCCTCAAAAAATGATTCTCGCTCTATTTGGAAGGCCATTAACACTCTAACAAATAAAGATGCATCAAAACCTCAAGTCACAGTCAAAGAATTACCCCCCGATAAGCTAAACAGTCATTTTGCAAATGTATCTGACACAGTCATTACCAACGATCAATCAAAACTGAATGATTTAAGTTTTTTTAAAAAGCTTTTGCGAATCAAAAATATCAAATTCTACTTTAACGATTCCACCAATTGCAATATATGAAGTGTTCAATGCCCTATTACAACTGAAACAGACAGGAACCCGAGGCCTGGATGACCTAGACGGCAAAATTATTAAAATGTCTGCACACGTCATAACTGAGACTGTTACCTACATATATAATCTTTGCATAGACAAAAACTATTTTCCAAAGCATTCAAACAAGCTAAGGTTTATATCCCATTTACAAATCAGGAGATAACAAAGACCCTTCAAACTATTAGACCTATCTCAATTCTGTCTTTTTCTTTGCAAACCTCTAGAAAAACATATTATACAAACACCTTTTATCCTATCTTAAAACAAATGAACTTATACACCCCAACCAATCTGGATTTAGGGTCACCATTCATGCCATACCCCACTTACAACATTAGTAGATACTTTTTATAAGAACATAAACAACATGAATTTACAGGAGTACTTTTTTGTGGATTTTGCAAAGGCATTTGAAAGTCATTGATCATGATCTACTTTTGAGAAATTAGCTCTTTATGGATTATCCAATGGGCACCTTGCACTTAATTTCTTTCATTTCTGTCAAATCGAGAACAGCTTGTTTGTATAAACACAATTAAATCCGATTTTCTTCCCGTAAAATACGGTATTCCACAAGGTTCAGTGTTAGGCCACTTCTCTTTTCTCTCTACATAAACGACTTACCCTTTTTTCATAAAAGCTTTATGTGAACTATTTGCTGATGACACCACTATCCATTCTAGTCACTCAAACCTAATAATCTTTTGCTTAGCTTACAAGAAAGTATAAATAATCTTCTTCAATGGACTGAACTAAATCATATGTCGCTAAACTCGTACAAAACCAAATACATGACCATAACAACAAGACAAAAACGCCAGAACATATTTTCTCGCATGCCACTTTATATTGGAAATGAGAAAATTGTTGAAGTAGCAACACATAAGTTTTAGGAGTAACTATTGATAATAATTTGTCTTTGGACAAATCATGTAAATGAACTAACCAAACGTGTTTCTCAAAAGCTATATCAACTCGCAAAAATTAAACACTTTCTAAATGCTCATGCTCGAAAAATATTTTTTCATGCACATATCCAACCAATCATTGACTATGCTTCAACACTCTGGGACTCTGCTAGTGCAAACACATTAAAACCTCTTGTTAGTATTACAAGCGAGCCCTTACAATTAACCCTTCTAAAATCCACATCTTTGACAGCTCACGACTATAAACTTTTAGATGTTCTTCCGCTAAAATTAAAATTAGAATTTAATAAAGGCATTATTATGCATAAAATAGTATCTGGTTATGCACCATCAAATCTAAAATTAAACTTTCATTCAAATCAGAACAGACATTCACACAAACTTGTAGTACCCCGTCCTAGATTAGATTTATTTAAATGTAGCTTGATGTATTCCGGGGGAAACCTATGGAACAATTTACCATTATCAATTAAAATTTTGTCAGATCACAAAGCATTTAAAAAAAACATTTACAACAGTACTTAATGGAAAAAATCACAACAAACGTTGATTAAGGATATGTGCACTATTTCTTTGATTTTGAACATGATTTGAACATTTATATTGTCAGTATTTGTGATGTTAGATATGTATATTGCATACATGCATGCTCTTCATTTACTCTCTGTCTGTCTGTCAGTCTGTCTGTTTTTCTGTCTGTCTGTCTGTCTCTGTCTGTCTCTGTCTGTCTCTGTCTCTCTGCTCTGTCTCTGTCTCTGTCTCTGTCTCTGTCTCTCTCTCCTCTCTCTCTCTCTCTCTCTCTCTCTCTCTCTCTCTCTCTCTCTCTCTCTCTCAATAGTTGATATGAATTTTGGAGTTTATAATTATTTTGTTTTGTTGTTGTTGTTTTTTGTTTTTGCCCGAGGGCTGGATGAAAAAAAGTATAATTGTACTTATTCCTTTACCCTCGTAAATAAAAAATTCGTTCGTTCGTTCGTTCTCTCTCTCTATATATATATATATATACTCTCTCTCTCTCTCTCTCTCTCTCTCTCTCTCTCTCTCTCTCTCTCTCTCTCTCTCTCTCTCTCTCTCTCTCTCTCTCTTATCGACGTTAGGAAATTGATCAAAAACCACAGTGTCGCAACTCTATTCCAGCTGGCGTTTCCATGAATAGCAACGTGGATGTTGCGCGTAAAAGCCCCCATAAGACTACAATAAAGCATGCAACAAGAAGAAAATATAGTCTTACGTGATGGGGCCTCCTCCCCTTTCCTCTGCCGTGGCTTGCCTGAACATTGTAGACCAGGTAGCTGCACAGAACCAGAACAATTAGAGTCGGAAACAACTTCATTTTTTCTTTTCTTTTTTACAGCCTGGCGATGCTGACAAGATCTAGAATTTAACTGTTCGCTTCACGGTACTAAGCTGTGGGTTTAGTTTCCCTTGATGGTACTCTCACGTTCCGGAGATGCAGCCAACGTCCAGAACGAACGGAGCGATGATAATTCAAACAGTTAGTTTGTCTTCTTATATAGGGTGAGGAGACAATGTAGTTGATCACGTGGTTAGCCTTTGTAATCTGTGTGGACCAATCAGAACCATTTCTGCTTCGAGCATAACAATAACAATATACATATTAATCCCAGTGGGAAATTAAAGCTGTCGTTCGATCGCACAACGAAGAACATATCTCAATAATTCTAAATCATGAACTACACGTTCATAGTGTAGTGTAGCATAGGGTAGCGTGGTCTAATTCCGACCGGTCCAGCCAGTGTGTTCTTTTTATTAACCCCCTCACTGAAAGGATGAATTGTAGTGTTGGTCATTTCCTTCTGTTCACCTCGAGTGACCGCTGCTGAAAACATGTTGCTCTTGGCTCAGGCAAACACACGTTTCTTTCCTCATTCACTGGACACTTCTGTCCACAATCTATCTGTCTGTCTGTCTGTCTGTCTGGGGCATCCGTCGGTCACGAGTGGCCGTGGATCAACGCCTTGAAAAGTCACGATCAGCTGGCACTGGAGCAGCGCCTGTTGTGGCTGTGCAGGCCGATGCAGGAGTGACAGTTCCTGCCGCAGTGGCTGCACTTGAAAGTGGTGTCTGCAGGTGAAACTTGTTGGCTGTTCTTGCGACTCACTCTCAGTCCATCGGACGCAAGCTGTAGCTTCTCGTCCCCTCTGCGCAGGTTGCGATTTAGTTCCTGTCTCTAGCAGGAACGATCCTGGGCAAGGTCTTCCCGTCCGTCAACATCCATATCAAGGGCCTTCATGTCTCTTTGACTGGGAGTTCTGGACGGTCCTGAGCTATCTTGCCTGTTGCAAGTCGCCATACAGCAGGACCTTGAAGATCCTACCGTCCTGCATCCTGCGGACGTGTCCTAGCCAGCGAAGGCGATGTTGTCGTAGCAGAGTGTAGACGATGGGTGTGGCAGCACGTCTGAGGACTTCACTGTTAGTTAGGCTGTCCGACCATTTGATGCCCAGAATCCATCTCATGTTGCGCATGTGGAAAGTGTTGAGCCTCCTTTCCTGCCTCGAGAACGGAGTCCATGACTCGCCGCCATATAAGAAGGCGCTGAGGACACAGGCTCTGTAGACAATCATCTTAGTGTTCAGGGTCAGTTTGTCGTTGTCACACACCCGCTTTGAGAGCCTGGCAAGCGTTGGTGTAGCTCGGCCAATCCGTCTGCTGATTTCGGAGTCCATGGAGAGGTTGTCGGTCACTGTTGAGCCGAGATATGTGAACTCCTTGACCACGTCCAGCTGGTAGTTACAGTCTCGCATGTCCTGGGGAACTTCCCTCTCCTCCCAGCACTGACAGAGCAGTGCGTGCAGGTGTTCAAGGAGTGGTCCCTTTGCACTCTTGATGACTTCTGCTGGGATTCTATCCATCCCTGGTGCTTTTCCTGTGCGCAGGCTGTCTATGGCTTTGCTGATCTCCTCCGGGCTTGGCGTTTCATCCAGCTCCTCCATGACAGCCACTGAATACGTCTGTCCACAATCATGGCACAACATTTGGGGCAACATTTGGATGTTCTGCCTACGACAGCTCCAGGAGAAAGAGAACAGAAGCAGTCACTCTACATAGCATTCATAGATCTGACAAAGGCCTTTGACGTAGTGAGCCGAGACGGCCTCTTCAAAGTCCTCGCAAGAATGAGCTGTCCACAAACGCTTATGAGCGTGATCCAGACATTGCACACGGGTATGATGGGAGTCGTCCAGTCAATTCCTGACTGTTCAAATATTTGGGAAGCAAAGGAATATTTCGTGACAGGTAACCTCGTACACAAACTGTAACTCGGCACTAACTGCAATGACTCGTTATAACTGAACACATTTTAGATAATTAGTACTCGTCCCGCTTTCCAATAGAATATCAAATGTTACTATTCACATACATTATCATTATTGGATTATTGCCTTCCTCGTAACGTGCAGCATATTGTCTTTGCTTTGCTTTAAGATCATTTCTCACCAGGCTCCCATCTACCTTTTAGAACTTCTTCACCTTTACACTCCTTCCCGGCAGCTCCGCTCTTCTACAGACACCCGAGTGTTCAGAATACCATCCTTCCGAGCAAAGTCCTGTGGTCAGCGCTCTTTCTCTTACCAGGCTCCAATTTTCTGGAACATATTCCCTGTTTCTGTCCGCCTTTCTACCGCTGTCAGCTCTTTTAAATTTTTCTTGAAAACCTTTCTCTTTTTAAAAACCGTTTCTTCAGCCTTATTGCCTTGATATGCGATTGGTGTGTGTGTGTGCGCGCGCTCGCGCGCATATGTGTGCGAGTGTGTGTGTGTGTGTGTGTGTGTGTGTGTGTGTGTGTGTGTGTGTGTGTGTGTGTGTGTGGTGTGTGCGTGTGCGTTGATGTTGTATGCGTTGAAATTTGACAATATGTAATTGTAAAGAACGAGTAAGCGCTTAGGGCCTGTGCTGGTTAGGCGCTCTAAGTATTCATTATTATTATTATAGGTAGAGAGTGGCCGTGGATTCAGCCAGTTTTAGTTCTCGATTTTGGTGTTGCAAAAATATAATTCAAAAATGGCAAGTCTGTAAGTAACACCGTACGAGATTTAGTACCCGACTTGGTTTCACTGAAGTGCGCATTTGATTTCTGTCTGTGACATTGACACTAGAAATATCGTTCATATAGAATGAAGCAATATTTTGTATTACAGTACGTTTAGATGTGCTTAAGAGGTAGAACACGCTGCCTTCTGACCCAACTCGACGCTGAATTAAAGGGTCTAGCCATCTCATAAAGTATTTATTCAAAACCCCAGGCAGAAGAGATCGAAATCAAAAAATCAAAAAATCGAACGGACGATTTTGTTTTCAGATCCAACGTTGATTTTATTTTCAATTTAGAATCCTACTGCGTTAGTGACGGCTATCGGGAGGGGCTGTCAAATTCATCGCCAATGTCTCTTTAATCTTGTTTCCCAGGCGATATTAGACACGGAGCTCTCGTGCCCGATGTTAGAAAGGCGGCGCGTGCAATAGGGGAGATCTGGGATACTTGCCGTTGGTGTGTATCCAGTGCCGTTATACGTCACAGAAGAAACTCAGTTAAGAAATTGAATCTAAACTCAAGGGAGCGGTTGAAAAAACAAACAAGCAAATAAGGAAAAGAACGTTCAGTTTTATTTCGATCTTTTTTCCCCCTATTGTTGCGAGAAACAAATTCAACAGTAATAATGATAATACAGATTTGGAAAGCGCCTACACTGCGGCTTAAACCGGGAACTGAATCTCGTGTCGGTGTCACTTACAGACTTACCATTCTTGACGTACACTTTTGCAATACCAAGTCGAGAACTAAAACTGACTGAACCCACCACTCTCTACCCTAAGCCATACGTAACGAGGAAGGCAATAATCCAATAATGATAATGTCTGTGAATAGTAAGATTTTATATTTTACTGGAAAGCTGGAAAAGCAAAATGTAACTTCGCCACGAACTGTAATGTCTCCTTATAATTAAACACATTTTAGCTAATTACATATTTTATAATAGAACACACATAAGAGATAGAGACTGGTATCAATTTCACAAACGGCTAATATAATGTACACAACAACACGAGTTCAAATATAATTAACTGTGTGCGAGATATAGGCATACACAGACACACACACACACACACACACACACACACACACACACACACACACACACACACACACACACACACACACACACACACACACACACACACACACACACACACTTTTGAGAGCCTGGTTCCTTTAACAGAGGTAGGATCGAACCCTCGACCCACGCGGTGCCACACAAACCGATGAATGTCATACGGGTCTCTGATTTCCGTGATTCCATGACTGTTTTCGTGCAGATTTTTGACGATGATTAAATGTTTTCTATCATATTCGTCGTGCTCAATCACATAAATACAATCTGATGTTTGCTTTGCGACTGCTGTTGAAAACATTTTAATTGGCGTGGTCACGCTCAGATGCTTTCAATGCCTATTTTTGGTGTTTAAAAAAATATTTGTATTGTTATTATTACTGATTTTTTATTTTATTTCCCACTCTCCCACACACACACACACGCATGCACACCTGTCGCAATGACAGCTTGAGCAGAGTCTTGTCTCTTTGACTATCACCAGAACAGCCACGCCAGCAAACCGTGTCGGCATCAGTTTGATTAATTTCGCTATCCTAACTCGGAACATGAATAAATTACTGATTTCGCTTTCGGTTTCTCTGCACTTCCATTAATTGGTTTTCCTGCTGCTATTAACACCATATCCTGTTCCACTAAAACTAACGCCATGTGGTGAGTGATAATAACTGCTCACTAGATTCTGTTAAGCGTGAACAATGATATTCATGCGGCCCTGCGTGGGCAAGTAAGGTGATAATGAACGCCCAGTCAACTGTGCCGGTTATTTGGGGGCTAGTCAATTGTGTGTGCGTGTATCTATGTGAAAATGTACTGTGTTGGTTTTGACTTTTGGTTTCTGTGTATTTCTGTCTATGCTGTGTGTGATGTGTGTGTATGCGGCGCCGGTTGTGTGTATGTGGCTGTGCGTGCTGTATGTGTGTGTGTGTGCGTGCGTGGTGCGTGCATGTGTCTGTGTGCGTGCATGCGTGCGTGTGGTGCGTGCGTGTGTGTGTGTGCGTGTGTGTTGTGCGTGCGCGGCGCGCGTGCTGTGTGTGTGTGTGTGCGTGGTGTGTGTGGTGTGTGTGCGTGTGTGCGGCGTGTGTGTGTGTGTGTGTGTGTTTGTCTGTGTGTGCACGCGAGATTGTACGTCAGCATGTAAACAGACATGTTTTTTATTATTATTATCATTATTTTTGTTGACTCACTGAGAGCGAACACATACGTGTTACACTGCATGTTATATACACTACGCTTCTAGGTTCATACGATTATCAGTGTCATTAGTATAATTATGGCGGATTGTACAGATGTTATATGCATGGACGCAAATGTACGGTAATTCTTTCTTTAATGAGTGGGACATAATTTTAGGTGATTATTCAGGTAAAAAACAACCTGAAACAAAACGTGATTTCTAGTGTTCTAAAACAAGATCCAAGCTCATAAAAGATTAAAAAGAACGCTCCATATTATGACGAAACACAGCACGCGGTTTGTCAGGATAGCCCCTCTTTTCAAGCTGCAAAATGGCACTTAAACAACAATTAAACGGTGAAAAATTAGATGTAGAATACTTATCTGCTTTTGGTTGAGCTACTTTGTTATGTAGTCTTTTCTTTGCTGTTTTGAATGGGACATTTGGTACATTACTATGGCCGATTGTGCAGATGTCAACATAACATAACAGCTCAACCGAAAAAGCAGATACATATTCTACATTAGTTTTTCACACTTTAACTGTTGGTTAAGTGTTGTTTTGTAGCTTGGAAAGGAGGCCTATCGCGAAAATTGGCATGTTGTGTTTTGTCGTAATAAACAGCGTTCCATTCAAGCGTTTATTCCTTGGGATCATGATTGTGCAGGTATGATATGGACCATTTAGCTTTACGTCCACAGAAGTGAGATGGCTTACTAGGGACGGGGACGGGGGGGGGGGGGGGGGGGTAAGGGGACGAAAGAGTGAAGGCACGACCGCGGATACCGTCTGAACCTCGCCATTGCCCAGCGACTTGTGCATTGCGCAATTGCTGTTTCAACTGCTGTGCTTGGGCAGAGTCGCAAAGACAATGTCCATTGCACTGCTGTTAACGAACAACTTGAACAACTCGAAGCGAAAGAAATCCAACTTTCGCAGCCCAACCTTGCGATATGATATGTATGTTTCTGTGTTTTTATACACGAGACATAATTATGGCCGATTGTGCAGATGTTACAGATAGACAGATAGATGTGTTCAAATTTTGTTTCTGTGTTGAGAGAAATAATTATGGCTGATTGCATGTTCAAGTGCTACATGTACAGATAGAAGTGTACCTGACATTTCTGTTATGAGTGGAACATAACTAGGGCTGATTGTGTAGGTGCAAAATGTATCTATGGATACAGTGTCCATGGTATGCGTTTCTGTGTTGCTATGAATGAGACATAATTATGACTGTTTGTGCAGACATGGTATGTAAAGATAGAAGTGGACGGTATGTGTTTCTGTGGTGTGATTGGAACATAATAATCAATCAAACAATTTAGAAACAGGTCTTCCCCCCCCCCCCCCCCCCCCTCCGACACACACACACACACACACACACACACACACACAAACCACGGAAGAAGAAAAAAAATCACGGAAATGAAATAATACTTCAACAGATTGCTTTATTTTCTGGCGAGGTCAAAGTCGGCGCCTGATTCAAACGATTCCCTATGTGAGACCAGAATGGACAGTAAACGAACGCCATCGATTAGTTGAGACAAACGCTCCACTGACCTGACGCCGTGCTCCATCCGGTCACGTGTGCAGACAACGAACAAAGAGTGGACAAACAACTTCAAGCTCCGTTGCGTTATAACTGTCATAAGGGGGCTGACCTGAAGGCGCAGTGACCGAAACGGATAAAAGAACGAAAAGCAAACACGCGACAAATGGGAGGAGCCTGAGTTAATTAGGTCAGTTGGCGCAAGCCATCCACGCCACCGAGATCTGGTAGCTGTGACTAATATAGAGATCTGGTAGTTGTGACTCCATAACCCTGACGTCAAAGCCTGAAGTTCTCACGTTGTTGATGAACGCTCTCGCTCTGAGGTTGGCGTTCGTGTCAGTATCCAGGGACACAAAAGCAGCCGTCACCACGGGGGCCGTAGCGAAAGGACGAGAGAATAGACGATATTCGGAAATAACAGGCAAAAATAATTTGACAGTGTTTTCTTACTCCGGGAGAGTGAAGTCCCCTGAATGGAGGCGGCAGCTGAGAAGAGCCGATCTGCGACAGTTTTAGATCTTCAGGCATGGACCTATTATAATTTATACTAGACTACCAGCTGGGGGAACCTACTATCCGATCTGTATGTTCCCCACGAACAGTGAGCTCTTGGTCGGCATTTCTGATGCCTTTTCTGCCTTTGTTTACGGGTATCCGTCATCTTGCCCACGTGCTCAGTGTACCTCCAACAAAAGCGTGACTACTCTGCGCTACACCCGCAGGCATGGACCTGTATATACAGGCCATGCCTGCAGGCACTTACCAAGTGCAGTCCCCTGGATTTCCGAAGATCGTCTATTGCACATGCTTAATCTCATTCCTGATATTGGCAATGGTTGGCTGGTTGTGCAACTGTGTAAAATCCACTCGACCAGAGGCACCTGTGGACATGGAATCGGTGATCTGGTTAAACCCAACTGATCCAAAAGCATAGAAAAGGTTGAACGCTATTTATTACGACTAAACACAACATGAGAATTTTCGGGTTAGGCCCTTTTTAAAGCTACAAAACACAAATACAGTAGAACCAAACAGCTAAACCTAAAGCAAATAAATGTCCTACATTGCAATTGTTGCAGTTTATCTGTTAAGTGTTCTTTTGTAGCTTACAAAAAGGGACCTACCTCGAATATTCGCATGTTGTGTTTTTTCGTAACAAATAGCGTTAATTTTACCTCTGTTTTTCTCTCCCATTTTTACATTAATTTTGTTATTTGGATCCTATTTCAGAACGCTAGCAGTCATTGTTGCTTCAGATTATTTTTAAATGAACCGAGTTAGCCAAACTGGTGTCAAACTCTAATTTCCTTTAATATTGAATCGGTTACACTGGAACTTGATGAAACGTTTCCTTGTCTGTGGCTCTGTAATTGCATGTACTTTGATCATGGATAAGGGATTGTTAAGCCCAGCTGCATAACAGTTATGTGTAGCTACCTTGAAGCGACCGGACAAGAAACGATAGACGCCATAGAGTTACCAAGCAAAATATAATAAGAATAAGACTAATAGCAGATTATTTATGGCGCCCCATCTCGTAAGAGCCGGAGCGCTTGAAAAGACATAAGGATACGCTAATTTTATCACACACACACACACACACACACACACACACACACACACACACACACACACACACACCACCACACACAATACACACTCAAACACACACACACACACACACACACACACACACACACACACACACACACACACACACACACACACACACATACACACACACACACACACACACACAACACACACACACACACACACACACACACACACACACACACACACACACACACACACCACATACACACACAACACAACTACACATATACACTCACGCACGCACGCACGCCGCACGCACCACACACACACACACACACACACACACACACACCACACACACACACACACACACACACAACACACACACACACACACACACACACACACACTGATTGGCCGAAACCTGTTCGGTGGGACCACGGAGAATTTTGCGAAATTTAGTTGTTTTTAAGAAGTGCCCAGGTTTGCTCAGATCTGTTTGTTGATTGAATACTATTTCAGCTTGTCTGTGACAAAATGTGGTATTGGTCATTTGTCTTGTCCGGCTAAACGTACATTTCTTAGTGGCGAGTTGCCCTTGCAGCGTAACAACTTTGGTCTCCAGCGCACCAACTTTGTTCTTCATCGTACCAGCTTCGGATTTCATCCTACCAACTTCGGTCCTCATTGTACCAACTTCAGTCTTCAGCGCACCAACATCGGTCTTCATCGTACCGACTTCAGCTGTGAGTGCTGAAAGCAGAATGAATCAAACTTGTGCCGTGTGTGTATGTGGCTGTGTGTGTGCGTGCGTGCGTGTGTGCGTGCGTGCGTGCGTGTGTGTGTGTGTGTGTGTGTGTGTGTGTGTGTGTGTGTGTGTGTGGTGTGTGTGTGTGTGTGTGTGTGTGTGTTAAAACAGTCAAAATCTCTCTCTCTCTCTCTCTCTCTCTCTCTCTCTCTCTCTCTCTCTCTCTCTCTCTCTCTCTCTCTCTCTCTCTCTCTCTCTCTCTCTCTCTTTCTCTCTTTCTCTCAATGATTTATGCATGTGTACATCTTGCGCTGTGAACACGCTATGTTTTGTGTGGAAATTCTCATGTATCAAATTTCACTCACTCATTCATGCCTATATGTATATAAATGATGCCTGTAATTTTATATTTACCCATCAGTAGCTTCGCAAGGACTAGTTGTTCGACGGGTTTTTGACTGAAACTAAACTACAATCCTTGTAAAATAAAGTTTTAGAGCTCGAGTTCCAGTTCTCTGTCTCTCTCAGACAGACAGACAGACAGAGACAGGTTTTATCAGTGATTGCCATTGCAATGACTGGTCATTTGAGACCTATTTTATACACCCATACAACTTCGCCTCGTCATTCTGACTGCTTGTGAGAGTGCCCCCCCCCACCCCCCTCCACCCCACCTTACCCCCCCCACCCATTTTTTCTCTCCACCCCCCCGCCCACCCCCTTCTCCCTTACTGTTCTTTATAAGATAAACATTGACTGCTTCTGTTTTCTTTTCCGGTACTAGTCATATGAACTGATCAGATGTTCTGCTGCTTCATTTGCTCATAATATGTAACTGAATGATGTATGGCATGTGTTCATTTGGCGCTGTCAGTACCATATGTTTTGTGTGGAAATTCTGATGTATAACGTTTCACTCTCATTCATGCCTATATGTATATAAATAATGCCTGTCTTTTGATATCATTTCATCAGTAGCTTAGCAAGGACTAGTTGTTAAACAGGTTTTTGACTGAACCTAAACTACAATCCTTGTAAAATAAAGTTATGGAGTTCGTGTTACAGTACTCTCTCTCTCTCTCTCTCTCTCTCTCTCTCTCTCTCTCTCTCTCTCTCTCCTCTCTCTCTCTCTCTCTCAATGGTAATTACAACACGACAAAAGCACCAGCTCTCAGACTTGTTGAGAATATCACTGCATAGTCAGATCATTGAAAATTTAATTGAGCATCGCCTACTAGGTCTCACTGTAGACAACACTTTCAATGGCGAGCCCAGATCGAACATAATTATATGCAAAATCTGGTCAAAAACATGTTCCTTCTTTCTTAGCTGCAACATTGATAACTGGAAAATCTACCACAATGCTCACATAAAACCTCTCATCGACTATGTGTCAATAGTGCGGAGTGGCTGTGGCGAAGTACACTTAAAAATGTAACTCTCCACATCAAAAGGCAGGTAAATTAATCCTTCCTGATTCTTCCCCATCTACAGAGCGAAAACGTGTCATTGCGAATTCTCCAATATACAATGAAGCTATAATGGCACAAAAGTTCGGAGAGCCAGTATAGCTACAAAGATTTTATCTGGTTGTCTTGTCCGTACCGCTGAGGCCTATTGACATAGGTACACACAAACCTACACAGTATACAAAAGCCTAAACTACGATAAAGTGAAAGGTATGATGGTCTCAGCGTAACGGTTGAAAAAAAGGTGCTTTGTTTCGTAGTTTCTCGGGTCTTGCGCTGACTTTGTGAACGAAAAAAATAAACTGTGGAAGGTATGGTACTTAAGTGGCCTTATTCGTGGAAAAGATGAACCAAAAACAAAAATGAGCGGTGAAAGATATGGTACTTAAACAGGCTTATTCGTGGAAAGATTGAACTAGAGCTAATCGCGGACTATCACGCAGCTGGCCTTTTCACACACACAGGCCTTTTTTCCAGGAACAACGACCAAACGTGGCAACCACAAGACCACTGATGCTCTATAAAGCCCGTTTTTAATTGGGCGAATGTTTGTTCGCGACTCTAGTTGGAAGCATTCGGCGAACCTAGTTGGTTCTTAATTGTGCGAACTTTTCTTCGCGAACCTAGTTGGAGGTATTCGTCGAAGCTATATTCGGGGTCCAAAAAGCTTCGCTCAACATGTTCTGGGAACATTCGCCCTATTCGACGAACATTGCCTCTGATTGGCTGAGAGAGAGCCTCTCCTGTGGATGAAGAAAAATAAAAATAAAAATGGATGACGGTGTCGCTAGGTTCTTCACTCGCTTCGGAGGGAATTTGTTTATTTTTGACTTTGGGAGGCGCAGCCTTGTCTTGGAGACCCAGAATGAGATAGTAGTTAGTTGAATTACCCTGTGAGGGATGATTAAAGTATATTAACTTGACTTTATCCTACATTTTCGATCACGCGTCTCCCGCAAGTTCGGGCCGAAGCTTGCATCTCATTACAAGCCAGTTGAGAACAAGTAAATTCTTCGAACTGTCCGAACCGTGTTCGGCGAACTAAAAGTTCAATTAAGAAACGAATCATAGTTCGTCGAACTGTCCGAAGTATGTTCGGCGAACAAACATTCGCCCAGTTAAGAACGGGTTTAACACTGCTGCTGTCCCAAAAGCAAGGTGCACAATTCAGCGGGGAGAACTGAATGTTGTTAGTCTAACCCAACCCACATTACAGCCCTGACAGTTAGCACCATGGAAGTGTTGGATTTTTCTTTTAATTGGCCCTGCACGGAAAGACTATTTTTGTGAAACCAAGACCTTTCAACTTCATGCAGTACCCTCTTTGAGTACCACAAGCCTTCCAAAAATGGCGTAGGCGACTGCATTTCTATGTGGGCAACAGCTGTTAATCGTGACCTTACCTTCCGTTTTGTTTACCTCTCTCTCTCTCTGCAATAGCCTTGACCTTCACAATCCCTGACGCCAACTGGTCCGACGGGCTACTCGTCGTGTTGCTGATGGCGCCCAGAGCCTCCTCCAAAGCTGCCATTCGACTCTGAAACCGATGTTTGATTGTCAGAGCGCGTGTGTTCATGCGTGTGCGTGTGTGTGCGTGCGCGCGCGTGTGTGTGTGTGTTGTTGTGTGTGTGTGTGTGTGTGTGTGTGTGTGTGTGTGTGTGTGTGTGTGTGTGTGTGTGTGTGTGTGTGTGTTTAGTTTTTTTTCCATTTCTTTTCCCGTTTGCTTAGATTTACTAAGGTACTGAATCAGGAAAACGATAGATTTAATCCTTTTATGCACTCTGAGACATCTTCTGCGGTCCGGAAGTGTACTGAATAAAAATAGTTTCTGGTTTGATTGTGGTCTTGATAATTTTACTCTTTTCTTCCAGTAAATCGGTCAGCCAGCCAGTCTGCCTGTCTTCCAGTCCAGACCTTTTCTTTCTTGGTGCTTTACGTCCACGGAGGCGAGATGGCCTATTAGGGACCTCCCTCCATCCTCCTTTTATACTAACAGTGCGATTCGAATCCTTCCCAAGAAACCGAAGCCCAAATAGTGTGGACATTTAACACAGCTCTCTCTCTCTCTCTCTCTCTCTCTCTCTCTCTCTCTCTCTCTCTCTCTCTCTCTCTCTCTCTCTCTCTCTCTCTCTCTCATCGACGTTAGGAAATTGATCAGAAACCATGGTGTCGCAGCTGTTGTAAACAACAATAAAGTATGCAACAAGAAGGAAATATAGTCTCACCGACAACTTCCTCTTCTTCTCGCCAGGTGCACTTTTGGCGTAGCTTTGCTGAACGTTGCAGAGCAGACAGCTGCACAGAACCAGTGCAATTACCGTCGGAAACAACTTCATTTCTTTCTTCTTCTTTTTTCTTTTCTTTTTTACAGCCTGGCGATGCTGACAAGATCTAGAATTTAACTGTTCGCTTCACGGTACTAAGCTGTGGGTTTAGTTTCCCTTGATGGTACTCTCACGTTCCGGAGATGCAGCCAACGTCCAGAACGAACGGATCGATGATAATTCAAACAGGTGATGAAGTGATGCTTAATGTCCTCAGACGTCGGCTGACATATTAGGGACAAGCTGAGACCAATGCCGAAGCATGATTCAATCAATCTTTGCGTCCACGGAAGCCAGAAGGTTCGTTAGGACGGACAGCCCAGGACGGCCACCTCGACTCTCACACAGCTCCTGAACTATGACTTTCATTCAAACAGTAAGTAAGTAAACAGTTGGTTTGTCTTCTTATATAGGGTGAGGACACAGTATAGCTGTTCACGTGGTTGGTCTTCGTAATCTGTCTGGACCAATCAGAGCCAGTTCTGCTTTGCGCATAGGGTACTACTGTCTAATTCCGACCGGTCCAGCCGGTGTGTTCTTTTTAATAGCCCCCTCGCTGAAAGAGTACATTGTAGTGTTGGTCGTTTCCTTCTGCTCACCTCGAGTGACCGCTCTTGAAAACAAATCACTGCTCTTGGCTCAGACAAACACACGTTTCTTTTCGCATGCACTTAGTACTTCTGTCCACCATCAAGGCAGACCATCAGGGGCGACAGGCTTATACTTAGGGTGTCAATCCCTGATTGCTATTCGGCAATAAAAAGGAATGTTTCATGACAGGTAACCTTGTAGGCAAAGTGTAACCTCGGCATCAATTGTACTGTCTCCTTATAATTAAACACATTTTAGCTAATTATTACTTTTCCAGATTTCCAGTAAAATATCAAATCTTACTGTTCACATACTTTATCATTATTGGATTTTTTATCGATTAAAAAAAATTAAATGTTGTTGTTGCGAAGCACATCTTTTTGTGGGGCATTTATTCAGAAACATGCATCCATCCATTACAATATACCTTTCACTTTCTTTCACGCTCCTTTACATCATTATAGTTTTACAAAGCATTTCTTGTCTGACAACTGAAGCTGAGCAAAATCTAATTCTTGACATATCGTAATTATTAACAGTATAATTATATGTGCTTAGATTTATTTATTTTATTCTGTTTAAAATTTGATTGGCAAGTATGTGTGTGTGTTGGGGGGGGGGGACTAAAAAGAGAGAGAAAGAGAGAAGGTGTGTGCGTGTGTGTGTGTGTGTGTGTGTGTGTGTGTGTGTGTGTGTGTGTGTGTGTGTTGATGGTGTGTGGTGTTGTGTAATAGGGCACTGTGTGGGTGCATGTGCTTTAATACTTCAAGATAACAATAGGTAATCTTCAAATCTTCTCGAAATAAAGCTTCAGTTTTCATTTAAATACATATTTACTAATCTAGCAAGGTGGGACAGTCTTGTACAATTTCTTGTACAGAGTGTGCAACAGTGCATATTTACATTCACACACAAGGGGAGGTAATTTCTGTGCCCTTAAATTCTGGTCTACATTGAGGCCTTTGATTGCTTAGTTGTTATTGCTTTTTGTTGTGTTTTCAATTGGGGGAGGGGAGTGGGGGCGGAGGGGGCTAAAGAAGAAAAATCAAAGCAAAACCTGGAAGGAGAAGATACAAGAACAAACATAAATATTGTGAAGTAGAACCACAACAGGCAGCTATGTGCAGTCGCAGCTAATAATAATATTACACATATTGTGACACTCTGCCTACACATAATACTATAAATACACTATACTAATATATATATATATATATATATATATATATATATATATATATATATATATATATCCTGTGGAGTGCTTTCTTTGTAATGAAGGTGGCCCATCCTTTTATATACAGGGTTTAGAAAACAAAAGTGCGCTAGGTTATTTCTAATAATCAATCCCTTGTAGGGAAGCCACTGTAGGTCAAAATCATGTAATGTGTCTGTAGTAATATGTAAGTATCTTTCCACAGTATACCTGTTCTTTAGGATTCTGAGAAAAACTTTGAGGTTGCGAGCAGTTTCCTGCCATTTACATTTGGAAATATAGAACTTGGCTAGCATAACAATTAGATCCAATACTTTATCTGTGAAAACATTATGCAGGACACCAAAGGAAAAAAAACATTTTCTGTAAATTCAAATTTTTTGCAGTTGACACATCTTTCCCTAATAAAGGACGGAAGATTTTTCCAAAACGACTGTGACTTGGTACATCCATGTGCTTTCTTTTTCCTGACTACACATGACACACAGTGGTGAACCAATAATTTTACGCAAAAATAGAAATCGGCCTGTTGCTAGAATTCTGTGCTCAAGTCGTATCTGAAACCAACGCAGCTGAGTGTTGATAGTTGTTTTAAAACATTTTTTGAATATGTTCTTCCAGTTTAGATCTTCAAACTTCTGGTTCCGCCTTCGAGCACCAGCAGGGAGGGCCTCAGATTTGACAGACAATGATTTCAAGTATTTGTTACCCCTCTGAATGCACATCCACACTTTTGATTCTTGTACCTTGTAATTAGCTACTAATTCTACTTTGGTCTGATGTTGATATTTCTTAATAGCACCTCTAAATGTTCAAAAAATAAATCTAACATAGCTGTTTAAATGTTTCAAAAGTAAGGTAATTGCCATTATTATCCATTAAGTGGTGCACAAATATAATGCCAGCATCAAACCAGTCCTTTATGTAAACAACCCTTTTGTTAATAGTCATATTGATATCACAGTGTATGCATTCTGACACAAAATCATGAATATTTTCTGGTAAACATTGTGTATACTGTTTCTTGTAGTGCTTTAGAACATCCTTCCAGAAAGGGTTACATATCCGTTGCATAGGCACATTTGCAAATTCGCCACCAATCTGGTTTAGCTTGTTCAAGTCAGGGAAAAGTTTAAACACTGTATCACCAAAACTAGAACCTTCCAACATCACTCTCCTCAGCCAACCCATCTTCATACATGACAAGACTGTAAAAACATCCACCATCCCTAGTGCTCCTTCCTCGTATGACTGGCAGATAATCTTCCTGCCAATCGTACTCTGCTTTCCATCCCACAGGAACTGAAATAATAGTTTACTGAGTTCATGCAAGAAGTCATCAGGAGGGTCAGGAAGGTTACTAAATAGGTATATTAATCTTGACAATGTCTATGTTTTAATCACAGTAATCTTTCCCATGGGAGTAATCTGGCGTTTACTCCATGTGTTCAAAATCCTCTTAATTTCTGTCAGTTTTCCTTCATGGTTGATTGACGTGATCTGTTTGACATCTGTTGAGAATTTAATACCTATGACTGTAAAAATACCAGGGTCCCAGCAGAAATTCATATCCCTTGAAAAACGCACTTGTGCCTTTTTTTCTTCTACTACCAATCCATACTACCTGGGTCATTTCATCATTGACTTTCAATCCAGAAATAAGGGCATATTTTTTAAGTGTCTGTATACTTTCATAAAATGATTCTTCACTACCATCCACAGCACTTTAAACGTTTCACAGATTGACATCACAGAGCTCCTTTATCATGTAGCCTCCATGTCTGTCTCCTTCAAACTTCATAACATTAACACTAATAACAGTGACAGTTGCCATAGTCAAAGCACTGACCAAGTGTTGGCTCAGAAATACACAACCACCAACCACAACAGCATATTGAACCAACAACCGTCCAATCTTAGTAGGCAGAACTGGCATTGTTTTGCAGTAAACATGTTCAGAACATAACCAAGAAGTAGGCACATCACATAGCTTTTTTTTCTTTCCTTTTTTTCTTTTTCTTCCCCTTTCATAATCCATGTCCTTCATAAAATAGTCAGTTGTGTTGATCTCCTTCATGAGGAGACTTCTCACATCAAAGCATGGTGTTACACATAGACGACAGTACAAGTTCTCCTTCTCCCTCACCGACGATACGAAATATATAACAATACATAACACACAAAAACAGGCAAAACATGGTACAACAAATTTGACGCATTGTTCATGTTTAATTGGACGTTTACCGCAATGACTG
>JABMCL010002269.1:222500-227500 GCA_018857735.1 Alviniconcha marisindica | reverse complement strand
TTTTTAAGGTTATTATTGGTATATTAGTATCACGAATGCAAAGAAAAGAACACGGTCAGCATGTTAGTATTACGATTGCAAAGGAAAAATCAAATGGTTAGTATGTTAGTATCACGAATGCCCAAAAAAGGGAAATGAGAAACGGTCACTATGTTATATTATTACGAATTCAAAGAAACAATGAAACAGTAAGTTGTTTTTTGTTGTTGATGTTTTCGGGTTTTTTAAAGGCGAAAAGGAAACGGTCAGTATGTTATATTATT
The DNA here is from genome assembly GCA_018857735.1 of Alviniconcha marisindica. NCBI lineage: Eukaryota > Metazoa > Mollusca > Gastropoda > Provannidae > Alviniconcha > Alviniconcha marisindica. Next base: position 227,237 of record JABMCL010002269.1, on the reverse strand, counting down.
ACGAATGCAAAGAAAAATAAAACGGTAAGTATGTTATTTAAAAACAATTAAGGCGAAAAGGAAACTGTCAGTATGTTAGATTATTACGAATGCAAAGGGAAAAGGAAACGGTGAGTATGTTAGTATCATGAATGCAAAGAAAAAGGAAACGGTGAGTATGTTAGTATCATGAATGCAAAGGAAAAAGGAAACGGTGAGTATGTTAGTATCATGAATGCAAAGGAAAAAGGAAACGGTGAGTATGTTAGTACCATGAATGAAAAGGAAAAAGGAAAACAGTGAGTATGTTAGTATCATGAATGCAAAGAAAAAAGGAAACGGTGAGTATGTTAGTATCATGAATGCAAAGGAAAAAGGAAACGGTGAGTATGTTAGTATTATGAATGCAAAGAAAAAGGAAACGGTCCATATGCTAATAGTACCAAAGCAAAGAAAGAGGAAATGGTCAGCATGTTAGCATCACGAGTGCAGAGAAAAAGAAAGTGTTAGGATTTTGGTATCCCGAGTGCAAAGAAAAGAGACACATGAAAGATTGCATCTCGAATGCAAAGAAAAAGGATGCGGTCAGCATACCACGAATGAAAAAAAATAAAAAAGGAAAAAAAGGATACGGCCAGCATTTATTTATTTATTTATTTATTTAGTATTATTATTATTATATTATTATAGTACTTCATTGCCTCTTGAGGGAAAATTCTGGTCGTCTTACCCGCAAAGCAGCCGCAAGAGCAGCGCTACCCATTCCTGTCCGTGTGTGCTGTATTTTTTGTGTCCAAACAATGATATGACTGCCAGTGTTTGGGATTATTAAAGTGCGCGCAGATAGCGATGCGTGCGATTGCACATGGGAGCCGTACGGAAACGGTAAAAGAGTCTGCACTGTAAGTTGACTCTGGAAGGAAAAGCCCTTGCTGCACAGGGGACACGAACCAGCGTCAGCATTGCGCCTGGCTTTTCAGTCGGACGCTCTACCATCTGAGCTACACCCCCCCCCCCCCCCCCCCCCCCCCCAGTCTGCCAGTTGTAATTTTTGATTGTTCTGTTTTTGTTTTGTTTTTGTTCTTAGTATTAACAATGCAAAGTCAAAAGGATAGAGTCAGCATGTCATTTTCACAAATGCAAAGAAAAAGGACGCTTTCAGCATGGCAGTATCACGAATTTAAAGTGAACGAATGCGGTCAGCATGGCAGTATCACGAATTTAAAGTGAAAGGATGCGGTCAGCATGGCAGTATCACGAATTTAAAGTGAAAGGATGCGGTCAGCATGGCAGTATTACGAATTTAAAGTGAAAGGATGCGGTCAGCATGGCAGTATCACGAATTTAAAGTGAAAGGATGCGGTCAGCATGGCAGTATTACGAATTTAAAGTGAAAGGATGCGGTCAGCATGGCAGTATCACGAATTTAAAGTGAAAGGATGCGGTCAGCATGGCAGCATCACGAATTTAAAGTGAAAGGATGCGGTCAGCATGGCAGTATCAAAAACACAAAGAGAAAGGATGCGGTCAGCATGGCAATATCACAAATTTAAAGTGAAAGGATGCGGTCAGCATGGCAGTATCAAGAACACAAAGAGAAAGGACAGAAGGAAGCTGTGCAATTTAAGAAGAAGAAGAAAAGCACGCACACAAGGGAGTTAATTAGCGATCGAAAGATGTCACACAAACACAGCAAAAAAGACCTGAGTTGCCTACGGTAGCTCTCATTTGGATGCGAATAAATAACATGCAGGGTACATAAACTCAACCTGAGGTACAGTTTGTAGGATGCACCCATGGAGGAATTTATCTACATCCTTGTATTTACTCGCACGCCAGGTGAGAGTTACCGTAGGCGACTCAGGTCTTTGTCGTTGTGTTTGCGCGACGTCTTTCGAGCGCTAATTAACTCCCTTGTGTTGGTTCTACACGAGCGCTCTGTTTCAGATCGTGCAACAAAAAGCAAAGTGAAGACGCACCGAGAAGTGACCAGGCTTCTTCGCCATCCACCAGGGGGCGTATCCACCGGCTCTGACGCTCAGGTAGACCTGTAGCCGGGGGTGGGTAAACAGTCCATACTACATCCAGAGCCTCCCCTTTTGTCAGCGGGCGACAGACATCCTGAACGCTGCCTCGTAGTGACGAAATTTCGCTCTGTGTGTTGTCATCCGCGACGGCAGTGCTATCGCCAACAGTGCTGATGTTGCTCTTGTTCATGTCAGTGCTGTTCTCGCTATCGTCGTTGCTGGTGACTGTAGTGTTGTCATCGTTGCTGTGACTGAGTGATGATTTTCCATCGTCGCTGTCAGACCTACTGGTGGTTGCCGCCTTCTCATCGTCGCTGTTACTGGTGGTTGTGGTGATGCTGTCTTTGTTGGTAGCTGTTGAAGACCGCACGCTGTTGTCGGCGCTGTTGACGGACTTCAGAGTAGCAATGGCGTACTCCAAGCTGCTCATACTAGCTTCCTCGTTTTTACCGTCGTCTGCTTTTTTACCGTCTTTGCTCTTCTCTTTCGACAGCTTGAACTTAACAGATGTTCCGCTTTTTAGAGAAGCTTCCCTTGGTGTTTGGGATTCACCCTCGGCTGCCTGGTCACTCTCTGAATGCACGAGTTGAGGAAAATAAAGACAATGTGAGTGAAATGGTCGATAGTCAAGCAGTTGCTGGTACTTTGGAGAGAGAAAAAAAAGCGGTTTCACGCCATTGTGGTATAATAAATAAACTAAGCCCGCAAAAACCTTATCCACTGTGATGCGATAAGAAATATACTAGTTCGTTCGTGCTGTTGTCAATCGATGCGATAAACAAGTACAACAGTAACCGGTAAATTTGCTTTGTAAGGTTCTTGTCGCCCTAATTGGATGTGGTGTGTGTGTGTGTGTGTTGTTGTGTGTGTGTGTGTGTGTGTGTGTGTGTGTGTGTGTGTGTGTGTGTGTGTGTGTGTGAGTGAGAGAGAGAGTGTGTGTGTGTGTGCTGTGCGTGCGTGCGTGCGTGCGTGCGTGCGTGCGTGGTGTGTTGGTGTGTGTGTGTGTGCTGTGTGTGCGTGTGTGTGTGTGTGTGTGTGTGTGTGTGTGTGGTGTGTGTGTGTTTAAGTACTTCATTGCCCCTTCGTGGAAATTCGGGTCGCCTTACCTGGGTAATTAAGGCACAACAGCCGCAAGAGCAGCGCTATCCATTCCTACCAGTGTGTGCAGTATTTTCGTGTGTCCAAACAATGATATGACTTGCCGATGTTTGGGATTTTTAACGTGTGCAAAGATGTTGATGCATGCGAGTGCACGCGGGGTCTGCAGTGACACCGGAAGAGAGCCTGCACTTGAAGTTGACTGTCGGAGAAAAATCCCCAACCGCAATGCCTTCAATGCCAAATCATATAGAACCAAAACGTCTCAAAATGGTTCATTGACTCTAGCAAGAAATCAGCCAATCGCGTGTTTAAAGCTTGGTTAATAAATTAGCAGCAATGAAAATAACGAAGCAAGAAATCGATTGATAGGAATTCGTGTCGCAAGCATGCATCTGAAACAAATTAAAACGATGTGACTGATCATGCAACGCCCAACGCTAAACATACTTAAAAAATATTTTTAACTCAAAAGCTAAATAAAGGGACTTGCATAAAAAAATCACAATAAAACAATTACAGCCAGCAGATCCACTTCCAGGAACCACGCATCCAGAGCCTTCGACAACACCGGAAGTAGCAGTAGCTGCTGGCGTCAGTACCGGAACAACTACGCCCTCAGCCTCATCAGCGTGAGACGTACTTCCCGATCTTTCACGACCGGAAGTAGGCGTCACTGACGTCATATCCGGAGCCATTGACCCCTCGGCACCATAACTTTCGTCCCGGGAGCCTTCCCCACCGGAAACTGACGCAGGGGAAGTCGGGCCTGCAAGCCCTAGGCTCCCTCGTGAGGGATTGTGGAGCCTGGTGGAGGGCGTGGTGGGGTGGCGGGCGGAGGAGGAGGGGGAGAAAGGGAGGAGGCCGGTAGCTGGAAGGACAAAGAGGGTGAAGAGGATCTCCATAGCCTCAGACTTGTACAACCCGTACAGCTGCACGCGAGGCAGGGTGTGCTGGCACAGAGTGCACGCCCCTGAAACAACGTTCGTTCGTTCCTTCGTTAGACTTGTTTTACGCCGAGCTTTCTCCGGACATCCCAGGAAGTTGGGGGGGGGGGGGGGGGGGGGGGGGGGAGGGGACGAACTATACCTTACGTTCTACTCTCTCAACACCAGTGGGGAGAAGAGGTAGAGGGAGAAACTATACCTAATGCTCTACACTCTCAGAACCAGTGGGGAGAAGAAGGGGCGAACTATACCTTACGCTCTACACTCTCAAAACGCCTGGGGAGAGGATAGGGCGGACTATACCCTACGCTCAACACTCTCAAAACCAGTGGGGAGAAAAGGTAGAGGGCAAACTATACCTTACGCTCAACACTCTCAAAACCAGTGGGGAGAACAATGGGCGAACTAATCCTTACGTTCTACACTCTCAAAACCAGCTGGTGGAAGAACTATACCTAATGTTCTACCCTCTCAAAATCAGAATGACTGCAATTTAGATGGGCAGAGATGAGAGAAATTCGAATGTTCCACGAACTGTGAGGAGGCAAAGTCGCAAGACTGTGTTCACAAACCACAACCTCTGAAGAGAAAAGTGAGTTTCTCGTTTCGTTAATTTGTTTAACGCCAAGATATCTTCGGAGAGATCCTGGAGTGAAATCGAGATCCCGGGGAGTGGGGGGGGGGGG
>JABMCL010002269.1:205000-217500 GCA_018857735.1 Alviniconcha marisindica | reverse complement strand
CACACACACACACACACACACACACACACACACACACACACACACACACATCTATCTTTTTTTTAATTTGCGGAGGGTGGATTCTGTTCTACAAGGTATAATATAGTCCCTACATAACTGTGCAACCAATAAAACTTTGCTGTAGCCTTGGTGTTCTTGGTGGTGTCAGTATGTTGTAACACAGCCCAAGCGAAGGCGGTGCTTTCGCGCTAAAAACTGAGTACTTATTTCTCTACAGCGAGACACTTCAGTGACAGCATCGTCCTCATCAAGAAAGACAAGAACAAACAAGGAGGAAGATGATGAAAATATTCGTTATCATATACACAACAACACATACACGCGCGCACGCACACGCGCATTCACCTAGACATAGACGGAGGCATTCTTCTTTCTTCTTCCATGGTGCTTCACTTCCACAGAAACCGTAAGGCTTATTAGGGACGGGAAGAGAGGGGGGGGGGGGGGGGATCGGGTTCAAATGAGTAGCTCGTCCAAGCGCTCCGACTGCAAAGACCGAAGAGACCGTCAGCCACCGCCAGAACAGCAATGTAAAGCCCGTTCTTAATTGGGCGAATGTTTGTTCGCGAACCTAGTTGGAAATATTCGGCGAACCTAGTTGGTTCTTAATTGGGCGAACTTTTCTTCGCGAACCTAGTTGGAGGTATTCGGGGTCCAAAAAGCTTCGCTCAACATGTTTTGGGAACATTCGCCCTATTCGACGAACATTGCCTCTGATTTATTTTTTCTTCATCCACAGGAGATGTGGATGAAGAAAAAATAAAAATAAAAATGGATGACGGTGTCGCTAGGTTCTTCACTCGCTTCGGGAGGAATTTGTTTATTTTTTTACTTGTGGGAGGCGCAGCCTTGTCTCGGGACCCAGAATGAGATAGTAGTTAGTTGAACTACCCTGTGAGGGATGATTAAAGTATACTGACTTGACTTGACTTGATTTTAGCCTACATTTTCGATCATGCTGTCTGCTGCGCGTCTGCCGCAAGTTCGGGCCGAAGCTTGCATCTCATTACAAACCAGTTGAGAACAAGTAAATTCTTCGAACTGTCTGAACCATGTTCGACGAACTAAAAGTTCAATTAAGAAACGAATCATAGTTCGTTTGAACTGTCCGAAGTATGTTCGGTGAACAAACATTCGCCCAGTTGAGAATGGGCTTTAAGGAGGTGGGGACCCCGCCAGTGCCAAGCAACTTGTGTACTTCACTTATTGCTGTTTCAACAGCTGTGCGGAACAAAGTCACACAGACAGTGTCCGAAAAGCAACTATAGGGAGCCACTCAGCAGCAAGAGAATCCATCCATGGAGCTATGAGAGCCCAGCTCCACCTCCCTCCTCTTGAACTCTTCTGGGCTCTAGGGAAAAAGACGACGAATGCATTCTTCTTCCTCCATTGCGCTTTACGTCCACAGAAACCGCAAGGCTTATTAGGGACGGGAGAAGGTGCGGGAAGAGGGAGGCAGACTAAATCTTACCTTAAATACATCTCGCATGATGCGGAGGGCGGTGTGCGTGTGAGTCAGACCAGGACGAAACTTGATTTGATCTGTCCACAACAAGTCCAGTGAGTATGTGAAAAGGGCTATCAATTTCCTCCTACCCCCTCTTCCCCAAAGAGAAGAATCACATATATCATTATTGTATGAGTAGGCTTTTGATTTCGCGCGCGCACACACACACACACACACACACACACACAACACACACACACACACACACACACACACACACACACACACACGCACGTACGCACGCACACACACATCAAACGCGCGCACACACACAAACACACGCACGCACACACACACGCACGCACACACACGCACACACACATCAAACGCGCACACACACACACACACGCGCGCGCGCGCGCGCGCGCGCACACACACACGCACGCACGCACACACGCACACACACACACACACACACCACACACACACACACACACACACACACACACACGTTCTCTTCCCCCCCCCCCCCCCCCCCAGACACACACACAGACAAATACACATTCCCACACACGCACGAGCCCCGCCCCCCACCCTCCCCACCTTCCTCCCCCACCCACCCCCACACCCCCACACACACCCAACCTCCCCAATCCTCCACTCCCACCCCCCACCTCTTACCCCACCCCACCCACCCACCCCACCCGCACCCTTCCTCACTCACACACGCACTGACCAATGGCCTTGACGATGTCCTCCTGAGTGGAGTGCTGCAGCAGACCAAAGGCCTGAAAGACGTCAGTGTTGAAAGGCAGCACAGCTACCCGCACTCTGTCCGGCCCGATCTGCAGTGTTCGCACCACGTCCTTCACGAACGTCATCTGGTCGTGGAAACTCACGATGCCCAGGCTGGTGGAGCAGTCCAGCACGAAGGCTACCTCCGCCGTCGATCCTGACCCTAGTCGATACACGTTGGTTGGTTTATTTACTGAAATTGCTGTATGTATGCCAATTCTTGCGTGCTTGGCGGTCCTATGGCCTGAAACCTTTTTATTTCGTCCATCGTATGTGTTTATACATATATTTTTTTCTGCAGCTTTTTGTACGGCGCATTGTGCCCTAGATCTTGCTAGGGATCATGCGCCATGGAAATGTCCGTTGTTATTATTATATACAAAAGGAAACGTGAGAGATCTGTTTCGGACGTCTTAGTATAACAATAGTAATAATAATGATGATAACAGGTGAAAGTTGTATCGCGCCGCTGCGGCGATTTGCAGTGACAGTCAACCAATCACGTACCACCAAAGACGCAAACCACTGTTATTCAACGAATCACGTACCACCAAAGACGCAAGCCACTTATTCAACGAATCACGTACCACCAAAGACGCAAACCACTGTTATTCAACGAATCACGAGGCATCAAAAATATAAAACATTCTCATTCAACCGATCACGGATCACCACTACGTCAACCACTATAACAATAATACTAATAATAAAAGATAACTTTCGTCTAGCGCTATTCTCTGGTGTACACAAACTCACTGCGCTTTATAACATTCTCCAACATTTTCTAAGTTAAGTAAAAGGCAGCACTATGATTCAATCAGTCACGTACAAACAAACAAAATATTATTATCATCATCATTACTATTAATATTATTAGATTCAGATTCTTTATTCACGAAGTTTTACAACAAGGAAAGTGTTTCGAAAAGCGATAAGCATACAAACATAAGCAACGACAACACTGACATACATCAACGAGCATAGTTAGAGGTATACACCCATCCGCCCCGCCAAAGCAACGCACACCTGCACATACACACACCTGTGCGCACGCGCGCGCGCGCATACACACACACACACACATACACATACACACCTGCGCGCGCGCGAGCACACACACACACACACACACACACACACACACACACACACACACACACACACACACACACACACACACACACTATTAAAGGATTATGATGATGATGATGATGAAGATGATGATGACGTAAACCACAGCAATTCAAGCAATTACGAGATGCCAAAATTAAAGATGCAAACCACCGTGATTCAGCCAACACATTCTATCAAAGAGAAACATCACTGTGAAAAATCAAAGTGATTCAAAAAACACGTAAACAACAGAAATTCAAACAATCACCTGCCACCAAAGACGTATACCACTGTAATTCACCCAGTGACTTCCCACCAAAGCACCAACCACTAAGAATCAACCAGTCACGTGCCAACGAAGACGTAAGCCCTGCGATTCAACCAAGCACGTGCCTCTAGGACTTAAACCACCGTGATTCAACCAACCATGTGCCAGCAAAGACGTAAATCACTGTGCTCCAACCAACCATGTGCCAGCAAAGACGTAAACCACCGTGATCCAACCAATCATGTGCCAGCAAAGACGTAAATCACTGATCCAACCAATCATGTGCCAGCAAAGACGTGAACCACCGTGATCCAAACAACCATCTGCCAGCAAAGACGTAAATCACTGTGATCCAACCAACCATGTGCCAGCAAAGACGCAAATCATTGTGATTCAACCAATCATGTGCCAGCAAAGACGTAAATCACTGTGCTCCAACCAATCATGTGCCAACAAAGACGTAAACCACCGTGATTCAACCAACCATGTGCCAGCAAAGACGTAAACCAGCGTTATTCAACCAATCATGTGCCAGCAAAGACGTAAACTGCCGTGATTCAACCAATCATGTGCCAGCAAAGACGTAAATCACTGTGCTCCAACCAATCGCGTGCCAGTAAAGACGCAAATCATTGTGATTCAACCAACCACATGCTAGCAACGACGTAAACCCTACTATTCAACCAATCATGTGCCAGAAAAGATTCAACGAGCCACCTACCAGCAAAGACATAAATCATTGTGATTCCGCTAATAACTACTTCAAGTAATCACTTGGTACCAGGGACTTAAACCTCATTTGAAATTATGACTTGTTCTTACTTACGTATTTATTTTGCTATGATCGATTAAAAATCAACCACAACCACCACAGCCACCATCAAAACAACAGCACCATCACTACAACAAAAAGCGTTAAAAGGAGTTGCTTTTTTTAAATGCCTAACGCACACACACACACACACACACACACACACACACACACACACACACACACACACACACACACACACACACACGCACGCACACACACACACACACACACGCACGCACCCCCCTCTCCCCTCCCCCCTCCCTCACACACACACATAATGAATGTAACAAGAGGTCACGCATTGGTTACTACGCTCCTCATCGTTTTTATACCACGATTTACCCCAGATATAACCGTACTGGTTGACTGGGTGTAAAACACCAGCTGACTTACTTACTATACCGTGACGGTATATCTTCAAATTTCTACAAACCTCTAAAGACTGCATTGAAAGCAGCAGTGATCTCCCCTTCAGTAGGAAAATGGCCGCACTCATTAAAGAACTCTCCTAGCTGGTCACGTGATAGCTTGTCACCAATGGCAACCTTCTCGAACACGCGCTCGTATTCTGTAACAGGTCCCAAAAATTTTTTATGTGAGGGAACAAAATGAGTTTATACAGGTCATATACATACCCCTAAAAACGGATTTTATTCGACAAATCTGACTAAAATGGATTAATTTTAACTTCTTTTTTAGGTGAGAGGTCGGGGGGGGGGGGGGGGGGGGGGGACAAGGGGCGGGACATGGGACACTTGTCAAAATTGTAGATCTGTTCCGTGCGTCTTATCCATTCCAAGTCTCCCGGGCGTTTGCTGCCCGTTTTAGGCTGTGTATATTTAGCTTTGTATAATCAGAATGCTTGTGTGTGTGTGTGTGTGTGTGTGTGTGTGTGTGTGTGTGTGTGTGTGTGTGTGTGTGTGTGTGTGCGCGCGCGCGCGCGCACGCGCGCGCTTAGCATAATCTCCAGGGACAAGATTTTTCGCTTTAAAAAATAAAATGGGGAGGGGGGGGAGGGGGCCCGGGGGGGGGGGGGGGGGGGGGGGCGAACTCAGAAACCGAGATGAACTATTTGTGAACAGTTTGTTCTGTCTTACAGTTTGTGTTTTTTTATTCATCGAGTTCTAGTCACCTGGTATTTTAAGAATATTGTGTGAACTGTGTTTTTACCCACGTCCAGTTGTAAAAGATAAAGCCCCAGAGGAAGGCAGTCGCCTATCTATCTATCTATCTATCTATATATATATATAGATAAATAGATAGATAGATAGGCGACTGCCTTCCTCGGGGATTTATCTATATTATATATCTATATCTATATATATATATATTTATATATATAAAGAAGAGAGGTAGTGGCGAGCGCCTACAAAGGGAAAGAACGAGATCTAGCTGCACCAGAGAGTAACGCACTCGCTTTAATGAAATAGATCTAGTACGCTGTATGATTGTACAGGTAGTGGGTAAACGATACCCTTTAACAGCTGTTCATACTCTAAAAAAGATATAAGACAGAGACAACAGAAGACTCAGAAGAAAACTATACATATATACAAACAAATCAAAACAATCTCCTCTTGAGTTTCTTTTATATATATATATATTTTTATATATATTAACAATGGGATGAGAATGAGAGGGTGGGGGAGGGAGGGGGGCGGGGGGAGAGTGGGGGAGAGGAGTGTCCTGAATTACACCCCCAATAGAGGCTTCATCGGGGACTGGTCGAGGAAATCTGCAAAATTAAAGACTGGTACATTTACCAAACAAATGTCTACGGAATGTTGTGGTTCAGTTACTGAAGAAACAAAATGGATTTTGATTGCAAACCAGATCATAACGGGCATAATTCACACACACACACACACACACACACACACACACACACACACACACACACACACACACACACACACACACACACACACACACACACATACACACACAGAGTTAACTGTTGAGGTGTTATACTTAGATTTTTTTTAAGGAAGACCTTAAACAATATATCCGACGAAGAGAAGTGGGCGAGGGGAGGGGGGGGGGGGGGGGGGGAACTAAAAAAGAAGAAGAAAAAGAAGAAGAAGAGGAAGAAAATATAACAGGTCAACTTACTTTCCCGTTTATTTATGTAATCCTCCATCTGGTCCAAAGCAAAGGGGCAACTAGTTTTCATCATGCCGTGGCGAGCTTGAGTGCGCGTGACCAGCTCGCGATACTCCTTCGTGACCTTAGGCCACGCCCTCCCCAGTCCGAACAACGCCTGCCGCTTCATGTCCTTGATGTGTTTGCGGACCAGCCAACCACGCACAACCTGCTGAATGACGGTGGCGGCCAGATCTCGTCGCTGATTGGTCAGTTTCTGATTGTGGTAGGCCCTGTCAGCAAGAGGGAAGTTGGTGTTATTTTTTTATTTTTTTTAAAGAAATAAATGGGGGGGGGGGGGGCAGTGGTTGACGCATGACATAAAGTAAGTTGTGTTGTCAGTCTCTAGCACGGTTGTGTAATCACTGATTGCGTAAATTCTTACCGCATACTCAACACCCAAGGGAGGTAATTAGCGCTCGAAGTACGTAACACAAGTACAACAACAAAAACCTGAGTCGCCTACGGTAACTCTCACTTCCTGGTATGAGTGACTCTCACTTCCTGGTACAAGGTACATAAACTCCACCAGAGTTAGTTAGTTAGTTAGTTAGTTGGTGCTTTGAGCCCAGTCAACCACAAAGGGTTATATCAGGGCTAGCATCCTGCTTGAGTGAAGACGTGGCTGGATAAAGACAAGAGAGAAAGGAGAGTGGCAGCAAGGCTAGCAGCGAAATAACACTGAGGCAATCAGCACCCAAGAGCTCTACTGGACGTTTAAACAAACGAATTACTATTTCCATTTTTTTTTTAATAAAAAAATAAAGGTGGAATAGTTCTCTCTGCTGTTAGCTAGCTAGTGCTTTGAGTCCAGTCAACCACAATCATATTCAGATGTATCATACATCAACAGGATGCACCTCTGGTGGAGTCCATGTACATTGTATTTACACGTGTGCCACGTGAGAGTTACCGTAGGCGACTCGTGTCTTTGTTGTTGTGTCTGTGTTACGTATTTCGAGCGCTGATTAACTCCCCTGCTTGTTGATTTTGCACGAGTGGTCTGGGCCTCGTCCTGTTTCATATTTCTAACCGCATACAACAAAATTAATAATATCATGTCGCTGAACTGGCATGATCGTCCCATAATTATAGCAGCGTCGAGAGACCAAAGTTAATTTCATTTTGGGCGATGAGAGAGGGTTAATATGTACGCAAACAACACAATTTTCTAAAACTGTAGTATAAATTTCACTTAAAGCTGACCTTAAGTCATACGGGGCTAAGGGAGACAATCTATAACTTTTTTTTAACGAGAGAGGAGAGAGAGAGAAGAGAGAGGAGAAGAGAGAGAGAGGAGAGAGAGAACTCGAACTCAAAAACTTTATTTTACAAGGACTGTTGTTTAGGTTCAGTCAAAAGCCTGTCTTAAAATTAGTCCTTGCTAAGCTACTGATGAGTAGATATCAAATTACAGGCATTATTTATATACATATAGGCATGAATGAGTGAGTGGAACGTTATACATGAGAATTTCCACACAAACATAACGTGTCCACAGCGCCAGATTAACACACGCCATACATCATTCGGTTACATATAATGAGCATACAACCAGCAGATAAAGCACAGAGAGAGAGAGAGGGGCAGAGAAGACTAACCTGGCAGGCAAAAGGGCACGAAAACACAGAAATATAAAAACGAAAAAAACAATCGCACAGACACAAGGAAACGTACGCAAAAAGGTCAGCATGTGGCTTGGCGCAGTCAATAGGCTTGACCTTCATGTTGGATGTACACTGATTTCCATTGACGTCACTGACTCCAAGACTTCTCCTGTCGTCCCTTTTCTCCTCGTTGGGTCTATTGGTGAATCAGTAAATATGGTAACCAGTCACGTGGTCTATCAAAGTAGGTCTGTTGGTAAATCGGTAAATATGGTAACCAGTCACGTGGTCTATCAAAGTAGGTCTATTGGTAAATCGGTAAATATGGTAACCAGTCACATGGTCTATCAACCTAGGTCTATTGGTAAATCAGTAAATATGGTAACCAGTCACATGGTCTATCAAAGTAGGTCTATTGGTAAATCAGTAAATGTGGTAACTGGTCACATGGTCTATCAACCAATTAACAAATGAATTAACCCTTTCACTGCCATGATTGCCGTCACTCTGAAAACGACCAATAAAATGAAATTATTAAGACCTTTTTCCCCCTTCGCGTAAGCACGTAAAAGGATTTCTATCGAAATGCACAATACTTACTGTAGATTTGTTATAGGACCATCAGATATACAGTTTGCATGCGTGTGTGTGTGCAATTTTCAGCCCCGACATTTTACAGGCTGGGGTAGTGAATGGGGTTAATCGTCCAGTCGGCCACTCGATCAGTCAGTCAACCAATCAGTGGAGTAAACAATCGAATACTTGCTAGGGTAATCAAAGTGATCCATCAAACAGATTATAATAGGCAATCAATCAGTAAGCGATAGTCAATCGTTCTGTGGGTCGAGCAGTGTGTTGCCTTGTAACTATGTTCTTCAGCCAGCCAACCAGTGTGTAAGTTTGTTGGTTAGAGACCAGCCAGTAAATTTATCATCCCCTCTACCCACCCACTTTCATACACAAACACCCCTTCGTCCCTCAACAAGGCAAAATAGACACTTGTTAGAGACAAACGAATGATCCATTTCAATCAGTTACAGGTGAATCAATGCGTCTATCTGATACTAGTCAGAGCTTTGATCAGAGAAGAAAAATAAAATTATTACAAACTAATTATGATCAACACTCATAAAAGAAAAAGAAAAAAAGAAGAGTGTATTATTTAGTCATTTGATCATATATTTTATATAAATGAGAACAGAGCTCTGTTCGATTTTACTGTTGCTTTACGTCCACAGAGACCGTACGGACTGGACTGTTAGGAACCGGGAGTCCAGGACGGGCTCCTCGACTTTCGCACAGATCCTGAGCTCTGAAAGAGCATGCACTCATTAAACGAACCGCTCCAATAAATAATGAGTGGTCAATGAAACTGAACTGTGAGTGTGTTTCGCCTAGCGGTAGGGCGTTAGGCTGGTAAGCGGAAGGACCTCGGTTCGATACCGCTTCGGCACTCCTTTCTCTTCAGAAAGGTTGTGGTTTGTGGACACTGTCTTGTGACTTTGTCCCTCACTTCCTACTGAAACATTAGCATGGCTCTCATCGCTGCCCATCTTAATGCAGGAATCATTCTGATGGTGACAGTGTAGCGATAGGTATATAATCCCCCCCCCCCCCCCCCCCCACCCCCCCACCCCCCACCCCCGCTCCTTCCCCCCTTCCCCCTTTCTCCCCGTCCCTATTAAGCCTTATGGTTTCTGTGGACGTTAAGCACCATGTTTATTTGAAACTGAACGCAGAGCTCAGGGGCTGTGTGAAAGTCGAGGTGGCGTCCTGGGCCCCCCGTCCCTGATAAGCCTCAAAATCTCGGTTCCCGAAGGTATACCTTCGGGCTGTGAAAATTTGCGCATGCACACTCGCGTCAATCTTACTTTGAGGAAAGGGGCGGGGTTTTGTGGGGCATAAATCGTGAACAGAAAGACGCAGTTCAGCAACTGTTTGAAAGTAACGGCTAGCCTTGGAATGTTGAACTGACCGATGTGTGTGAAACTGAAAGCACAGCATTGTCCACGTCATTTGCATTCAAATTGTCCTCGCTTCAAAGCTTTTGAGTCCTTAAATAAGACGAAATTGACTTTCATCAACACAACGATTTTGCAGATAGAAAGCTGAGAGTGAATTTTATGTCTGTGCCAAGTGTCATATTCTAGCGATGATGTGATTTCCGGATATTTGTGATAAACCAGCAGCGATGTGACCGTGCCATACTGTGAAGAGAATTTATTTCAATGATGATGGTGATGTGGAGCTTATTGTCCTCGGATGTCGGGTTGACATATTAGGGACAAACTGCGACCAATGCGTGTGCATGGTTCAGTGTTGCTTTACGTCCACAGAAACCACAACGCTCATTAGGACGGGGAGCCCTGGACGGCCACCTCGCCTTCCACACTGCTCCTGAACTCGGAAGCTTGTTTCAAATTTCCCGCCCCGCTGTTTACAGGCAGGCTGATCCTTTAAGGTTCCTGTGGACGTAAAGCAACATTGAACTGGAAGCTGAATTTACTTGGTGATCTCCAGTCGCCAGAGGCGGAACTCTTCCTCCCACAGCCAACTGGCTGTCTGCTCCTTTGGCTTGGGGCGTGGTTTCTCCTTTCTCACTTCATACAGCTGTCCGTAGCGCGGATTGGTCACATACTCACGAGCTTTGTACTCCACCCACGTGTCCTTCGGAAGAAACGCCTCGTAGACCATTTCTGAAAGGGAGAACCAAACCAAACCGTGACATTGGTATGTATAACACCCATCCGATCCCCTCAGCTACCTGACGGTATTTTGTTGTTGTTGAGCAAAAAGGCAGTAAGTTTGTAACAAACGAGGCAGTAAGTTTGTAACAAACAAGGCAGTAAGTTTGTAATAAACAACTCATACTATATCAGGCGTTAATTTTTTTTAGCCGACAACAATGCTAATGAGCCAACACAAATAAAACCAGTCATTAAATATTTAATTGGAGACTGAATTTTTCTTCAATTTTCCCTCCATCCAACCGCCCCCCCCTACCCCCTTCGTCCCCGGATGTTTACTGCGTGCCGTAATGCTATGTTAAGACCGCGGAAGGCGCCGAGAAGTAGGAATTAAGCGATTTCGGTAGTCTGATGCATCTAGGTAAGGAGTGCCCCTTCACACACACACACACACACACACACACACACACACCACACACGCACGCACGCACGCCCCACACACACCACACGCACACACCACACACACACACACACACTGGCACACGTGCACTCACACTCACACGCACGCACACAGGCACACACACACGCACACACACACACACACACACACACACTACCACCGCCACCACTACCACCACCGCCACCACACCTGCAAAAACATCGTACCGATCGCAGAACGAAACCGAGCAGGTCCAAGAATAACTCACCAAAGCTGTCACGTCTAGGACTCGATTTGGGCACTTCCTCGCTCCACGGTCGTCTGCGGTCGCTCCGTTTGGATCTGCGAGAGCTCAGAGGATCGATGGAGACGTGCACCATGGGTGTGCTTTCTGCTTTGTCTTTAGCTCTCCTCGGTCCACTTTTGCTCCGTATGTGTGGCGGCAGCTTGCTGATTCGATCCTTCTGACGATTAAAGCGGATTATATAAATTGGGTGTGGGATAGTTCAGTGGTACGTATAGCGCCGGACTCGTGGGTTCGAGTCCCGGCAGAAGCGTCGGGAGAATTTTCTTTTTTCAGTGTCAACGTTCTGTGCTGACTTCTATTTCCGTATCCCTTCCACACCCTTGTAGCAGTAGCTTGTAACACGTCACTGTCACTCTGCCGAAAGTGCAGGTGGCAAGTTACAGCTGAACACACATGCACCTTAAGTAGCCTATGTGGCTTCGACTATAGTGACACTGTAAACTGGTTCCCGATTGTTTAGTATACACAGCCGAACGTGCGCCGAGACGGCAGCAGTTTCACGTGACACCTGCCACGTAACAGTTATGAAACAGCGCTGTAAGCAGTTCGGTGGATATTCAAAACGCGCTGTGCAGAGCTAGCTTATATTCAGTCAGAGTCGCAAATGACAAGTGCGAAATGGGTCTCCTCGGAAGCTATAGTCAATGGGCCGGGAAAAATTTCCCCCCCCCCCCCCCCCCCCCCCCCCCCCCGGGGGTTTTTTTGACAAAGATTTTTTTGGGTAGCTCAGCAGGGGGTCTTTTCAATACTGCTTTTTCTGCAAGATTAACTACTCTGCTTTTTAGGGAAATTATTGAGATGGTACATAAACTTAATCCATGTATTAAAATGGGCGTGTCCCCCCTAAAAATCCCAAACAA
>JABMCL010002269.1:195000-197500 GCA_018857735.1 Alviniconcha marisindica | reverse complement strand
GAGCATTTTGGGGGGGGAAAAGGGTTTTTGTACCACTTGGAAGGGGTTGGGCCATTTTAAAATTTTCGGGACTCTGTCTAACCCTCTTATGATTTTGTTTGCCAAACTCACGATATGAATTTGTGAATAATCTAAAAAAAAAATAAGTTCAAAAATTTTTTTTTGGAATAATAATAATAATTTTAAAAAAGGGGGAGGCTTCCCCAATCCCCAAATAGCAAGGAAATATATTTTCAGTTTTTTCCTATGAATAAGTAGATTGAAACTAAACAAATACTAAAGGGAAAAAAAACCCAACAACAAGAATTAGAAAGAAAAACCTAAATTATAGGTTTGAACCATATAAGGGTATGTGTACAACGTACGATTAAAATTTTAAATTATGGGTTTGAACCATATAAGGGTATGGGGTACAACTTTACGTTTTAAAACGGGGTCGGTTTCATCCTGTCCGTTCCAAATACAGACTGATACATTCCAAAGGGATGAACCGCATCCGCCAGCCAATGAGTGCCGGCCCAAAGCGAGAGCCTGTACATTTGGGATTGTATACACTGGATTTACTAGACTTAATATGTGCAGGTGCTGGGTGAAAGTCGGGGTGACTGTCCCTAACAGTCCTTGTGGTTTTGAGGACGTAAAGCAACATTGAACTGAACTGAACTTAAAGTGTATAGGTGCCTGCTTGATCATGAACGAGTGAGAAGGCTATGTCGACGCAATAATATAATGGCAATTAGGCTACCACCATAACCTGCAGCCACACGCTTATAATAGTATTATAGTATTATAGTATACATTGTATAATGCTGATTTTGTGCGTTTTATGTTAGAGCCATAGGACGAATTGTATGATCGGCTATATTATAATGCATTGTGTATATTTAGGACGAATTGTATGATATGCTACATTATAATGTATTGTGTATATTTAGGACGAATTGTGTGATAGGCTACATTATAATGTATTGTGTATATTTGGGGCGAATTGTGGATAGGCTAAAATTATAATGGATTGGTATATTTGGGGTTACACTTTAACGTTTTTGGGTCGGTTGGGACCCCACCTCCCCCCCCCCATTTTTCCCCCCGCTTCCCACCCCCCCAGCTTCACCCCCCCCCCCCCCCCCCCCCCCCCCCCCCCCCCCCCACACAAACACACACACCCAAAAAACTTCAAATTTTTCATTGGGGGGGGGGGGGGGGGGAGCTGCCAAAACCCGTACATTTTTGTGCGGCCCAAATTTTCGGGTTTTCCCCGACAAAAAAACCTTTTGTCGCGGGAAGGGAAAGGTTTTTGGTAGCTCCGCCGATGATAATATTGAGTTCCAAACTGGGGATATAGCTTGTATAGTTTGGGACAAAATTAGGGTCACCCTTTGGACGAACGACGACAAGGGTACATTTTAATGTTTTTTTATATAATTTTATAATATATATATAATTTTAAAATAATATATTTTATATAATTTTAATTTTTATATTAAAATTTTTCCAACCTCTTTGGAAAAGCGCGCCCCCCCCACCCCCCCCCCCGCCCCCCCCCCGCTTAACCCCCCCCATCTCCCCCCCCCCCCCCCAAAACAACACACACACCCCACAACACCCCACACCACAACACACACACACCACACCAAAACACACCCACACACACAAACTGAGTCCCTTTGGGAATAAACGTGTGGAATGGCCCCGTGCACACGTTTGGCCCCCAGCCCACGCTTTTGTTTTTCCTAAACGAGAATTTGTAACGAACACTACACCTGGTTGGTTGGAACGTCGACATCCAACCAGAGTTACAGAGGCTATTTCGACAGGCTAAATCGTGACCACTGTCAAACCGGTGGGCCTAATGAACACTACACCTGGTTGGTTGGAACGTGAGACGTACGGCTTAACCGACATCCAACCAGAGTTACAGAGGCTAGTTCGACAGGATACTCGTGGCCACTGTCAAACCGGTGGACCTGAACGTTTTTTGGGGGTAGGGGGTTGGCGGAGGAGAGGGGCTATGACGCGGGGAGGGACGAGGGAGGGGGTGGGGGTGGACGGGGGTGGGGGAGTGGGGGTGCAGGCTGAATCGATGACAGTCTTGAAACGTGGGTGTCTTTGGTGAGCGTTGTTGCGTGTCCAACTTCCCTGGTAACGTCCGCAAGGCAAACCAACTGGAACGGCACAACGTTTTTTTTTTTTGAATGGTCCTCGTTTGTTCCGTTGTCGACGCGACTGCCGCCGCGCTGTCAATATTTCATTGCCGACACACGAACTTGAAAAAAAGGGAAAACAAAATCCGATGAATTCTTTCCAGGGCTTTTTGTCTCGTTTTGTTGCAAGGCGTGTCACGTCGAAAAAGAAACGCATTTGGCCACCTATTGTCGTCTGAAGGTTCCGTTAATTTCCAAGGGGTATCAAGTCCACTAACCTTTCTCTTAGGACAATGAAATCAATTTGTTTTTAAAGGAAGTAGAAGAAGAAGAAAGAGAGAGACAGAGACGGACAG
>JABMCL010002269.1:117500-190000 GCA_018857735.1 Alviniconcha marisindica | reverse complement strand
TACGAAAACTCCTCACTGCTGTAGAGTGATATCATTACATGTGGGCTGGGAATCCTCGGTTGCAACTAAAGTCTGAACTGATCAAATTCACAAAACATTCACAAAAATTCACAAAAACACAGAAATCGCGGATGACATATTGGCGTAACTGCCACCAAAGCGCTGGCTGGGATCATATCAGAGACGGCGTGTTTTTCGGTATGGCCGCCGTGTTTCAAATAATCATCGCCTTGCTCGCATTACCTGCACAAACCGGAGTCGTACCTACTGATGGTAGTTCATCAAAAGCATATGTTACTGATGGTAGTTCACCAAAAGCATACGTTTCTAATTCGTTATCGCAACATGTTTCTACCAAGCTCAAGTTCAACAACATTACGAGTACCTTTAGTTCCGATGAAAAAGCACCCAACCATGTATTAACAACAGCAAGTGATGTGAACACTTTTGCTGTCGACAAGGCGGATAGTTCTACTGACAGAGACAGCATTCATTCGACCACAGACACTGTTGACAACA
The DNA here is from genome assembly GCA_018857735.1 of Alviniconcha marisindica. Taxonomy (NCBI): domain Eukaryota; kingdom Metazoa; phylum Mollusca; class Gastropoda; family Provannidae; genus Alviniconcha; species Alviniconcha marisindica. Next base: position 189,481 of record JABMCL010002269.1, on the reverse strand, counting down.
CAATCGATACAGGCAACGTTGCCAGTGAACGAGGTCACGAAAAGACAGCTGACAGCAGCATGCATGCAGGCAACATTGCCAGTGAAAGTGTTTCAGGGCAGACTGTTAGTAACAGCATGCATGAAAGCAACGTTGCCAGTGAAAGCGTACATGAAGAGACTGCTGACGGCACCATGCTCACAGGCAACGTTGCCACTGAAAGCGTTCCAGAACAGACTGCTGACGACTCCATGCTTACAGGCAACGTTGCCGCTGAAAGCGTTCCAGAACAGACTGCTGACGACTCCATGCTTACAGGCAACGTTGCCAGTGAAAGCGTTCCAGAACAGACTGCTGACGACTCCATGCTTACAGGCAACGTTGCCAGTGAAAGTGTACATGAAGAGACTGCTGACGGCACCATGCTCACAGGCAACGTTGCCACTGAAAGCGTTCCAGAACAGACTGCTGACGACTCCATGCTTACAGGCAACGTTGCCACTGAAAGCGTTCCAGAACAGACTGCTGACGACTCCATGCTTACAGGCAACGTTGCCAGTGAAAGCGTTCCAGAACAGACTGCTGACGACTCCATGCTTACAGGCAACGTTGCCAGTGAAAGCGTTCCAGAACAGACTGCTGACGAGTCCATGCTTACAGGCAACGTTGCCAGCGATGGTGTTTCTGAACAGGCTCCGGACTCTCAGACAACCAGAAGCACGAGCAGTGCCATGAACTCAGGTCTTGATAAAACTGTCACAGCATTGTCAGAAAACATAGACGCTGTGTCCGGTTCCGTTCACATCAGAAGCGAGGATGATTTGACCGCCGAGAGCATGTTGGCATCAATGGCAGTTACAGCTGTTCTCACCATTAGCTCTTCTTTCAACACAGAATCACCCACCAAACTGACAAAAGACTGTGAGAGCATGCTGTGTGAAAAGGATGTTGGGTATTTTGTTATTAACACACCAGCCTGTGTTACAAACGAATCACCTACAATCGTCACGTCAGTACCTACAACTGTGGAAATCTTGACGAACGAAAACTCTGTTAGTCCCAATATCATCTGCTTTTGGAATATTCCCGTTCCTGTACAGTATTACGTGAATGTGACGATTGACCGACTGGTGTTGGAAAAGGATGACGGCAATGGTACCCAGTTTCTGGAATTCAACGTGGAAAATAATTATAAAATGCAAGTCTTCAATATGTCGGTGCTGAGAAACAAAAGCGTCACCTTTACCTCCTCCTCCTCCGTCTTCTTCCGTTTCCGGGGTCAGAACCTGCACCTTGCTTCAGCCATAACGTTCCATTTTCTTGTTCAACGTGGCACAGCTGTAGACGACTTGCCTGTGGTGCAACTGACGGACACAGTCAGCTACGTGACCTCGCCTCGGTTCAACGGACTGGATCTTCTCTATCCCAGCCGCTACGACGGTATATTTGAGCTTCAAGTAACGGACGATGAGTGTGCGTTGATCAGCTTTACTCATTTCGCTTTGGAGCCTGAAGAAAACTGTGATTTTGATTATTTGGAATTCAGTGTGACGGCACTCAACCACACGTGGAGAAAATGTGGACTGAAAGACATACCGTCGCGAGTGTACCACTCCTCTGTGCATCTTTTCTTCCACACTGACAGATTATATCAGTACACAGGGTTCAAGATGATGTACGCCATCCTTCCCAGGTCCCAAGAGCCCCAGCAGCTGTCGGAAAATCTGTACAACTGCTCCGTTCCTCATTTCCACAGCTTCAAGCCGCTGCTCAGCTGTAATATGGTGACGGAATGTCAAGGAAATGAAGACGAACTTGGCTGTGGTTACTATAGCCAGGACTGTGGCAACGGAACACTGGACGCGGAAACAAAATGTTACAGGTTTGTTCGACGTGACGGAACTATAACCTGGAATGATGCTCATCGTGAATGCATTCAGAATAACCAGAACCTGATCACGTTAGCAACGCCGGAAGAGTCTGGAAAATTCAGGCAGCTTCTGGCTTCTGGGAGGAATCTGCGTCTTGTTTACATCGGGGCACAGCTGGTGGACAGAATGCAGGATCTGCCCGCGGAGACAATGTACAAGTACTTGTGGCAATGGGTCGATGGCAGAACGGCGATTTTCCTCAATATCACTACTGATGAGTCTCCACCAAGGTGTGCTTACTATAATCCCAACAATGGCAACATAGAGTCCAAGGATTGTCGACAAGCCAATAAAGCTAACATAATCTGCGAGTTTCGCAAAGTAAATGCATATTCAGTGAATGAAAGCGAAGTTAATTTGGCCAACAGATTCTCCATTGGTCTTCATGACGCCGATTGGAACGTGAGCATGGTTCAGTGTCCTTCAGGTCACGTGACAAGAGACTTCCTGTCATGTGACACACGTGGACAGTGCGGTGCAAAAGAAACCATGACGTCATGTCATTCGGGAAGCGTCACAATACCCATGTTTGTGTGTGAAAGTAGCCATGTAGCTCTGCATTACACTCTGGTGTGTGATCATATTCAACACTGCGAGGACAACACTGATGAGGACTTTTGTCAATTTTCTCCTTGTCCACCTTCATGGTTTCGATGTCAAAACGGTCAGTGCATTGCTCTTGACAAACTATGTGACTTAAAATCGGACTGTTACGACGGTTCGGATGAAGTCTGTGCAGCAAAGAGACAATTTTTGACCACTGTGCCACCAGCAGTGCTCGACGTGGATGGCACAGGGCGGCCTTTCCTCACACAGATGAATGATTCGGATGACTGTCCTTTGACTCACTTTCAGTGCTCCCAAGGATTATGCCTGCCCATCTATCTCCGCTGCAATGGCATAGATGATTGTCCAAATCGTGAGGATGAGGCATCATGTGAGAGCAACACGTGTTCCGGCTACTACCGCTGTCGAGGGTCCAAAGTGTGTCTGCATGCTGACCACGTGTGTGACGGTGTGTTCCAGTGTCCTCAGTATGATGACGAGTTGCTGTGTGACAAGCCGGCCTGTCCTGACGTGTGTCATTGCCAAGGTCTGGCCTTTGTCTGCACTGCAAACTTTTCCGCCAGCTCCTACCCTGCTCTTCGCTACCTGGACGCCAGTGGTTCTGGTATGACGCCCAGTGACTTGGCTCACAGCCACTTCCTGATGCATCTTCGTCTGTCCTATTGCCGCATCAACACACAGCCGACTTTGGAGCTTCCTAATTTGAGGCACTTAGACTTAAGCGATAACGAACTAACTCACATCGACATGCATCATTTCCACTCCTTGACGAATCTGCGAGTTCTGGTGTTATCTGGTAACCGTTTGTCAGCCATAACAAACACTGAGCCGTCGGGAAAAGGCACGCCGATACTTCAGACCATCAACCTATCGGGTGCCAATATCCATGTGTTCAACAGTAGTGCACTGGCTGGCTGCCCGGTCCTCAAGACACTCAACATTTCGTGGAGCAAGCTGACAACAATAAGCGAGGGAGGTTTGCAGTCCACGCCGCTGTTGGAGAACTTGGACGTGAGAGGTTCCCCGTTGAAAGACTTCCCTAGTGATCTGTGCTGAGAGGCCTAGACTCTCTTAAGGTGGTGCATGCTGATAACTATAAGCTGTGCTGCAAAGCCATGCTTCCCGAAAACTTCGACTTGAACAAGTGCCACGCCAAGCAAGACCTGCTGGCGTCGTGTGAAGACCTTCTCCAATCCAACATGTACCGCGTGTTCCTGTGGCTCTTTGCTTCACTGTCCGTTGTGGGCAACGTGAGCAGCTTTGTGGCCAGACTTTTTATCAGCAACAAAGGCGCAGGTCTGGGCAGCTTCAATATCTTTGTCACCAATCTGTCCACGGCCGACTTCGTCATGGGGGTCTACCTGGCCATTGTAGGGGTGGCTGATCAGATCTACCGTGGGGAATACTTCTGGCATGGTGATCAGTGGAAGGAAAGTGTGATCTGTAAGGTGGCTGGCTTTTTGTCTCTAATGTCCAGTGAGGTGTCGGCCTTCATCATCTGCCTTATCACTCTGGATCGCTTCCTCGCCCTGCGCTTTCCCTTTAGCAGCCTTCACTTCAGCCGCGGCTCCGCTCTTATAGCTTGTTCTACTGTCTGGATGGTAGGAATTGCCTTGGCAACAGTTCCTCTGTTACCTATGACGACACATTGGGAATTCTACAGTCAGACCGGCATTTGCATTCCACTGCCATTCACCACCAGTGAGTATTTCCAAGGTTACGACTGAGTAGTACGACTTTAGTGTGATGATAATTCTGAACTTCGTACTGTTCCTGCTGATCGCTGTGGGCCAGGCGTTCATCTACTGGTCTGTGCGCTCCAACTCCATATCCTCGTCAAAGAAAACGGGGTCCAGAGATGCCACCATCGCGCGCCGTCTGACCACCATTGTCCTGTCCGACTTCCTTTGCTGGTTCCCTATCGGCTTGCTGGGTGTGCTGGCCTCCACAGGAACTCCCATCCCTGGCGAGCTCAGCGTCGCTGTGGCCATCTTCGTCCTGCCCTTCAACTCCGCGCTGAACCCCTTCCTCTACACTTTCAACGTGCTGATGGAGAAACGCCAGAAAGCACAAGAGGCGTACTTGCTGAAGCGCTTGGAGTCTCGAATGCACACAGAGCAAACTCAAGCTGACGCATCGCTGAAGATCGCATTGCCTGTGAACAGATCTACTGCCGTCGATCTGATCAAAGCGTGGCTCAGCGAGCAAGTACTCACACCAGCAGACATTGTATCGTGCTCAGCAGCCATTTGTGATGGGGGGGAAAGGGAGCCATGCCAGTAGACACTTGCTTAAGAAGAGTGTACCACCTAGGAAATTAGCCAGTCGCCAATGTATGACTGACATTAGTGATTAGCCAATCAGCGCACGCAGACCTGACACACCTTTAGCTAATCCGTGTTGAAGCTCGGTTACAGATTTTATGTCTTCGAGACACGCAAACCTGACGAAACTGGGTCAAGTAAACGTCATTGGACTATGCCATCGGGGGCGTGGATAGCTCAGTGCTTAGAGCGTCGAATTAGTGATCGAAAGGTCCCGGGTTCGAGTCCTGGCAGGAGCGGCGGGAGAATTTTCTTCTCCAAGGTCAACTTTCTGTGCTGACTCATTTCGGTATCCGTTCCACCCCGTGTTACCGCAGTAGCACCTAAAAGTGCAGGTAGCAGGTGACAGCTACACCCTACCTATGTAGCTTTTTTGTTGTTTTTGGTTTTGGTTTAAACAAAAGTTTATTCGATTCTTTTTTTTTTACCAGGGGTGGATGCGCCTCATGTTTACGTGCGTGCTTGGGCGCAAGGTTGCTTCCACAGTCTTATCAGTACCCGAACCTTTCGGAGGTCGCTGACCGCGTCGGTGGACAGCTGCGCGGAGATAAAGAGTGCCCCTGCAGTGGCGTAACCAAATCTGGCAGAGTTTGGAGGAATGTGCCGGAAAGCGATGCTCGGAGTGTGCAGTGCAGTGTCTCCTTCTAATGACAGCCCACAACGAACTGACGTCACTTCCTGTGGACCTCTGGGGGCGGGGCCACGATGCGGAATGAGTCCTGGACGACGCCGGCGGTACGGATGCCGGGACGAGCGGCGCGGGATGAAGGCCTCTGAGGTCGGCACAGATGAGGAAGATGATGACCGGTAATGATGATGATGGGCACAGATGATGACAGTTGGCACAGATGACACGTACCGTTAGTCAGCACAATGATGATAGCTGGCACACATGACACTGTTAGTCAGCACAGATGATGATAGTTGGCACACATGACACTGTCAGTCAGCATAGATGATAATAATGATGGGCACAGATGATGATAGCTGGCACAGGTGACACTGTTAGTAAGTACAGATGATGATAGTTGGCAGACATAACATTGTTAGTCAGCACAGATGATGATAGCTGGGACAGCTGACACTGTCAGTCAGCACAGATGATAATAATGATGGGCACAGATGATGATAGTTGGCACAAATGACACTGTTAGTCAGCACAGATGATGATAGTTGGCACAGATGACACTGTTAGACAGCACAGATGATGATAGTTGGCACACATGACACTGTTAGTACAGATGATGATAGCTGGCACAGCTGACACTGTTAGTAAGCACAGATGATGATAGCTGGCACAGATGACACTGTCAGTAAGCACAGATGATAATAATGATGGGCACAGATGATGATAGCCGGCACAGATTACACTGTTAGTAAGCACAGATGATGATAGCTGGCACATATGACACTGTCAGTAAGCACAGATGATAATAATGATGGGCACAGATGGTGATAGTTGGCACATGTGACACTGTTAGTCAGCACAAATGTTTATAGCTGGCACAGATTACACTGTCAGTCAGCACAGATGATAATAATGATGGGCACAGATGATAGTTGGCACAGATGACACTGTTAGTCAGCACAGATGATGATAGTTGGCACACATGACACTGTTAGTCAGCACAGATGATGATAGCTGGGACAGCTGACACTGTCAGTCAGCACAGATGATAATAATGATGGGCACAGATGATGATAGATGGCACAGATGACACTGTTAGTCAGCACAGATGATGATAGTTGGCACAGATGGCACTGTTAGTCAGCACAGACGATGATAGTTGGCACACATGACACTGTTAGTCAGCACAGATGATGATAGTTGACACAGATGACATTGTTAGTCAGTACAGATGATGATAGTTAGCACACATGACTCAGCTAGTCAGCACAGATGACGATAGTTGGCACAAATAACACTGCTAGTCAGCACAGTTGATAATAATGATGGGCACAGATGATAATAGTTGGCACAGATGACACTGCTATTTAGTACAGATAATGATAGTTGGCAGATATGACATTGGTAGTCGGCACAGATGATGATAGTTGGCAAAGATGACACTGCTAGTCAGCACAGATGATGATATTTGGCACACATGACATTGGTAGTCAGCACAGATGATGATAGCTGGCACACACGACACTGTTAGTCAGCACAGATGATGATAGTTGACACAGATGACACTGTTAGTCAGCACAGATGATGATAGTTGGCACACATAACACTGAATATCATCATTCCGATAAATCAGTGCATTATCACTGCGTATGCTTTATATGGGATATGTTGGCCCACCTCTGCGGGGCAAATTACTTTTAATGATCAAAAAAACTTTTTTTGCGCCCGCCTCACCAGTCTGCAAAACGTGGGCGCCAGATTCCCGGTGCAAGATTATGGCAGGTGGTCGCGTAACTTTGCCATGTGACCAAAATGACTGGAAACTGCCAAGACTTCAAATAAAAGCCAGTGGTCTGACACCCCACGATACCTTTAATATACAGGTTTTGCTCGCAGCTGTCCCTGCCGGACTCATACCACTTACTAGCTCTGAAACCTGGTCCGGAAAAATCTCCAAGTTTACTTTTAATGATCAAAAAAACTTTTTTTGCGCCCGCCTCACCAGTCTGCAAAACGTGGGCGCCAGATTCCCGGTGCAAGATTATGGCAGGTGGTCAAATAACTGGAAACTGCCACTGCCAAGACTTCAAATAAAAGCCAGTGGTCTGACTTACCCCGGGGGCCGGCTAGCCCCGGTCTCCCCTACTGCTCTTTTTGTCAAAGCTGGTGTGTGTGTGTGTGTGTGTGTGTGCTCATTTTTTAACTTGTCTTTGTGTCCTGCGCTGACGGCAATAAATAATCGTTCCAGGCTAATACAAGGTAACATTAACATCAATAAATGCATACATTATTTTCAACTCACACTGCAGTAAGGCAGATCGATCACACACACACACACGCACACACAAAATAAAAAGAAGAAGAAGCCAGAAACCTTTTTACATCCTTTATTATTTTTTTGTTGCATATCATAATCCCATGCAAGAAAGAAAGAGTTTTTCTCCATGAAACAGGGCTAGACAAGAGTACAGTAACACGGCGCGTCATTTCTTTTCTTCAAGATCACACACAAAAAATCTATCATTGTGCGTGGTCTGTTGAACAACCAGTTTTATGACAGTATATATATATATATATATATATATATATATATTATATATATATATATATATATAGTCATTCGACTTGACATGCTCTAAACGGAGAGTAGGCTAAACAAAAACCAAAAAAATCAAAAACAAAATTTTCATTGACGTTTCACATAGCACAGCAAATTGCACATGCGCGGTTAACCAAGATGGGCAGCTGCAGGAGATGGACAACTCCCTCAGCAAAGCGATTTTATGTCTCTGACTTCTTTTTGGGGGAGTTGTTTTATCAGACCTCTACACACGAGAAGAAAAGACTTTGGGGGGAGATTAAAATGAATGTTGCCTAGTTACTCCCACGCACCTTCCAGACACTGGGCACACCCGCCCGACACAAAGCTATCCAGGACGGGTAGTGGAGAGGGGTGGGGAGGTAGGATTCGAACTAGCAGCCTCTCGAGTCCTGGTCCAGCTGCGTACTGATCGCTAGACCGCGTCAACATAAAACCGATTTATTTCAATCTTTATACGGGGGCTAGCCGCAGTGATTTTTCTATTTGTTTACACTTTGTATGAATGGAACGTCACCAAGACTGCACGCTTCAATGTCACTGGTGGATAAATATTCTTGCACTTCATCCTGGACAGCGACTTTTGTTCGGGAGCCAATGTGTCCACTGAAGCAGCCCACCGCTCATCTAGAAGCATGTATTCTAGATCGGTGGAGACGTCCACAAACCGCAGGAAGTGACAAAGAGACCAAATGCCTGCACCTCCACCACAGGCGAAGTTGCTTACCCCCCCCCCCCCCCCCCCCCCCCCATCCACACTTCGTTGCAACTGCACTAGTAGAAGCATGGACATGCTGGAACTGCACTAGAAGCACGGGCATCAATGCACCATCCGGACGCCAGACCCAGCCCTACTAGGATTTTGATCACAGCACCAGTATTATAAAACACATCTGAGAAAGAACCTCTCCGATGAGAGCCCAGGAGCTGTGTGCAAGTTGAGGCGGCCGTCCTGGGCTCCCCGTCCCTAATAAGCCTTATGGTTTCTGTGAACGTAAAGCAACACTGAAATTTTAGAGCTCAGGAGCTGTGTGAAAGTCGAGGTGGCCGTCCTGGGCTCCCCATCCCTAACAGTCTGTATGGTCTCTGTGGACGTAAAGCAACATTAAACTTGAGCCTTTAGTCACAGAGTTCAGGAGCTGTGTGCAAGCTGAGGTGGCCGTCCTGGGCTCCCATCCCTAATAAGCCTTATGGTCGCTGTGGATGTAAAGCGACACTGAAGTTGCACCTCTCCCAAAACCGCGCAGGCCACGAGGGTGGAAGCCTTTCATGTGGAAGCTACAGTTTCTGGTGTTCGCATCCATGGTGATGCCAGAAAGACTGCCGTCACCTAGGTCGGGAAATGTGCACCTTTGCAGAGGTAGGTCTCGACACCGGCGTTAACCTAACCAATTCACACCTCCTGAAAGTAGCGTGGACTAAATGCAAGTTGACGGGAAACATCAATCCACACTGCTACCAAAATACCACTACACGACAGTATTCAACGCTTGACATGGGAATTCTTTGAGCTAGCTACCACTACATGAGAGTACTCAACGCTAACTGACATGGAGATTCTCTGTACTACCGCTAAATAACAGTACTCAACGCTCGACACAGGGATTATCTGAAGCGGCTTAATATCCATTCTCTGCGAAAGTTGTGGTATATATATATATATCCAGATGTCGATATGTGCATGGACCCTGTCAGTTCTGACTTTGCCCCTCACAATGTTATTAGTAAAGCACAAAATGGCGCACACAGCTGCCCATCTTCATACAGAATATTGTTCTGGTGGTGACAAGGTGTAGCTTAGGCATGCCCCCCTACCCCCTCCCCAATGCCCAGTGACCATGCACGCATGATCAAGTACAATAAAGTGCAGACTATGCATGATCGGCTAATGTAAATACTAAACATAACACCTGCCCTGTTTGACAATTAGGGCGATTCCTTTCCACTGACAAATAATTTCGGTACCTGTATGGGCCCCACTCTCTCTCTCTGTGAAAAAAAAGAAAGAAGGTAGGATAAGCCAGAGTAATAAGACCACGAACACCCACCACCCATACTGGAAGAAACACGACGCGTGGAATGACGTCAAAGGTAGCTAAATGAACACGAGCAACGAATCTAACTGAAACTTGTGAAAGACAACCAGGCTACGTGGCGCGGTTACCACAGCTACAAGCGACTCAAGACTACACGCATTGGTGCTCAGTCCTTTCTGACAATACCTGAACACTGATCACACAGCCAGGCTTACTAAACTGACTATGCGTGATCAACAACAGCGAAGTGCAGGCTATGCATGATCAACTAGAGTAAATATGGAATCTGTCCTATTCGACACCGGCGAGTCCTTTCTAACAAGTACCAAACAATAAGATCAAACAGATTCCGAGCCAGGACTGCATACCCTGAACTAACTGCACAATCAAGCACAGTAAACACATGTCAGTTGGTGGAATTAAGACATCGGGAACAAATTATAGACTCTAATCTCAGGAACAAAGGATGTCCGGTAATTTTGTGGCAAGCCTAGTTTTGTCCTTATCTCCCATAACAAAAAATATACAAATAAAACTAAAAAAGAAGAAGAAAAAGAAAAACAAGTACATGTTTTCTCTCTTCAAGAAAAGCAAATACAAATAATTAAATGTATGAAAGAATGTAAATTAAAGGGCGGCAAAAGAAATCTATGAACCGTCCTTCTGGTATCTTCCATTGCTATCAAGAAGCAAGTGAAAGAATAAAAACCAGTCAAAGCGTTTTTAACACTGCCAACCTCACATTTGTGGGGGCATTTTGTGTGTGCAGCACTTTACCTTCCTTGCAATACCCTGCATCTCATTGTTGTTGTAATGCATATCTTATTTCAAGACACTTCACTGGAAAAAGATTTTTAACTATTTGAAAGCAATCAATATTTTTGGAAGAATTTAAATCTGAGATCATTTTTGGTTAAGTTTGTGTTCTAACCACTTTTTAAGTATGATTTTAAAATTCTGACTGTATGCCAGTTTTAACAGGTACCTATTTTTAACATTGATTGTGTGATGACAAAATGCGTCTGGCCCTGACCCAATTGTACTCGTTGACTGGGCATAAAACACCAAGTTACTTACTTACTTGTTGTTTCTCCTAACGCTCTTTCATTCACTACATTTTGTGTGCTGCCAGACGCTGACACAAAACCTGGCTTACAGCTCAATGGTGCAGTCAATCATTAATAATTACTATTCATTACAGACTACTGCTAAACGTTTCTGGGAGCTTTCTTTTCCTGCTGGTCTGAGGGTCAAACAGACCATTATAGAATTTTGAATCACTTACGGTTCTAACTGCTCACAAAACCAAATTGAGAGAAGAGAGCAAAACTTGAAATGTTCAAACTGAGAGAGAGAGAGAGAGAGAGAGAGAGAGAGAGAGAGAGAGAGAGAGAGAGAGAGAGAGAGAGAGAGGGAGAAAAAAAATCAAAAAAATCTGTACAGTTAACCATGGAATGATTTGCATGCTGAAATGAAGAGAAAAGCGTGTATTATTCAAGCTGTAAGCAATATGTATATACAACGCTCATCATCTGAACACACACATACATTACAAACACACCCACACCCATAAATCCACACAGATTGCACATACTGAAATCCTGCCACCCCACCTTCATTTTAAACAGCAAAAAAAGGGAGAGGGGGAAATATGAATAAAACAAATCAAGTGGAGGCCCTGAACACCTGAACCAAAACAAAACCCATCTGTCTAGGTATGAAAGAAAGAAGAGCAAGCCACGCTCACAAGAGGGATGGGGAAGCAATGACTCAACGGCATCATGAACCTGTACACAATGGCAGCAAACACCTACGGGTGGCATGCAAATCACAGACTTTCTCTTGGGGTGGAGAATAAAATTTCATGTCCCCAGTGGAATATTCTGACCCTATGTGACAGAGTAAAATCTTCATTGAAAGGTCACTCTGCAAAGCTTTACCAGGACAGTGAGTTTCAAAGTACCTGAGTCACTTTATGCGACACAGTAAAATCTTGGTTGAAAGGTCACTCTGCAAAGCTTTACCAAGACAGTGAGTTTCAAAGTACCTGAGTCACTTTATGCGACACAGTAAAATCTTGGTTGAAAGGTCACTCTGCAAAGCTTTACCAGGACAGTGAGTTTCAAAGTACCTGAGTCACTTTATGCGACACAGTAAAATCTTGGTTGAAAGGTCACTCTGCAAAGCTTTACCAGGACAGTGAGTTTCAAAGCACCCGAGTCACCTTCATCAGCAGGAAATTCCACCCCAACAACCAAATGCAGACAGGTGAGCAGTCATTCAGATTGTGCCAACCAGCAATTAAGACGCCAGTACACTACAGACAGACAGTAAACTTGTCAGGTTAGCTGAAACATCACTGCCAAAGCCTGCCACTAAGCACCTTTCGAAATAATTTAAAACAGGGGCTGGATTTCTGGAAACACTACTATACACATGGCGCTTTGACCAATTTTGTTCACCAAAATTTCTGAGAATACAAGGCAGAGCTTAACTGCCTTAAGCAACATCACCGACTCAACCCGGAGCAATAAATCCCACTTTGGGATGTGTTTTTACTGTTGTTGTTGTTGTTGTTGTTGACTGCTTCAACAGTCTTGGGGACAACTGTCTCTGAAGCAAAGCTAGAACAACACTGCTTAATTATCACATAGACTCCGACTCTCCATTGCCTGGCAAGTGTAGTATTATAACGAAGAGTATATCTTTGTTAGCCTCTGTAACTGAAAGAGGGCAGGAAGACAGAGGAAACTGGCAACAGATAAAGTGGGACTCTACAAGAATGCCAGAACCCTGAACAGAGACCTATGAAGCTACTTTAAAATCGTAACCATTTCCAAGAAATGTATACATCATTGAGGGAAGAAACTTAAGCTTTACTTTAACAAGCTTTATATGTCATAAGAAACAAATTATTAATCCTAATTCCTGGAGAAAAACAAAACAAACAAAAACAAACATCAACAACAACAAAAAAGAACACAAAAGCAAAACCACCAACCACACACACACACAAAACCAACAACAACGAAAAATGAACAAGCAATAAAACTAATCAATAACACACGCACACACACACACACACGCACGCACGCACACAAAACAAATACAAAAAGCAACAAAATCAAATGGGAGTGGGGCGCTTTGGAAAAAAGAAGAAAAAGAAAAAAACATGGAAAAAGAAAAGCAAGACAAAAATCTAGAAGTATATGACAGAAAATATGGAAGAGCTTGTATTCCAACACTGACACTGTTTTTGCATGTAAACAAAAAGGAGACAGCTACAAAACGACCAAACACAAACAAACAAAAATGCTGTACGTATCACCTTTCCAACAGATCATTGATCAAACCAAAAATTAATTCTGTACAAGCTGGCAGCAGAAAAGGTGAACTTTCGGGTGGTGTGAAACATGGGCAAACAGAACACAGGAAATCAAAGTCATAAACAGCAGCATAAGTGTGCCTTTCCCCTAACACAAGAGCAAATAATGCTAAGGACAAAGTTATAGCTACACACTACCACGATGTTGCCACAGTATAATGAATGTCTTGTATGCCATGTTCACCTCAACCGGCTGTGCTGTACAATTACAAATACATATGTGTACAAATCTAAGAAAACCATGAACAGATCATAACAAAAGTCGTAGGGAATTCAAACCCATCTTCAACATAAAAGAACAAAATCAAACATACTAGGGGAAAATGGGAAGGGTTGGATGGGGGGGGGCGGGAGGGGGGGGTGGGGGTGGGGGATGGAGAGAAAGAAGTATATAACTACAAACAAAAATAACTGGGTAGATCTTGTAGACAAAATTCTGTGGACTTTTAACATTTATTGTGACTAACAGGCTGTAAACTATTCACATGAAAATGACTGTTATGTATGTATCACATAATGTACAGGGAACCAAGACATTGACAGGGTCCCCTCTGATTCATACAGGAAGAAGAAAACTAAGAAATTCATGCAGAACAATACTGTTTCCAAAAAAGAAATGAACAGCATACTGAATAAAAACAATATTTACTGTAGTTAGTTCTGTAATGTATAAATTTCCCAGCAAAAACAATAATGCATTTAAAGAACACAAATTGCAGTTGAGACATTTTTCTGATGAGCAAGCCGTTTCTGATTGCTCACTTAATTATGTGATTAGTCTTAGAATTAAACAAACTAATTCATCACAGTGGAACAAGTCAATCAAAATCCCATCAGTTTGAAGTAAAAAACGAGTCTCAGACTTTTTGTTTTGGCTCCCAGATAATGAGAAACCGATTCAATAGGTTTTCAATGAATTCTGTCTACATCAATATCTTCACAGTTCATGAAAATAAAACAGATTTTATTTTATTTTAATAACACAAGCAAAAAGCATGAAAAATCTCAAATCCGCCGATTGCTTCTGAACAAGAAAAAAATCTTCATTCAGTCAAAACAATTCCAGTGGATAAATTAATAAATATGCATAAAAAAAGTAATAAATTAATGACAGAGAGAGAAAAAAGAAAAGAAAAAAAAGAGGACCATGGGAGAGCACAGACAATGTAATGTTGACCAACAAATGAGTTGCGACTAAAAGTTAAAAACGCTACAGAGAAAGAAATGTTGACCACTACTATTCCAGGACTTCTAAATATGTGACAGGAACTTTGCCTCGTTGCGACCCCCGCTCGGCCATCATCCAGTCTGGGTCCAAGCCTGGAGTCTTGAACACCATAATTAGCTGAAACATAGAACAGGAAGCAAAGTTATTCCAGTTGTCTTCACTGACACATATATCTGTTAGGTAAAATTCCAAGCACTGGTTTACCATCCCCTTCCTCCAACCACTGTGCTGTCTTCACTGACAGGTATATCAGGTAAAACTCCAAGCACTGGTTTACCACATCCTTCCTCTAACCACTGTGCTGTCTTCACTGACAGGTATATCAGGTAAAACTCCAAGCACATCCTTCCTCCAACCAATGTGCTATCTTCACTGACAGGTATATCAGGTAAAACTCCAAGCACTGGTTTACCACATCCTTCCTCTAACCAATGACAATGTGCTATCTTCACTGACAGGTATATCAGGTAAAACTCAAAGCACTGGTTTACCACCTCCTTCCTCCAACCACTGTGCTGTCTTCACTGACACTGGTTGACCACATCCCTCCTCCAACCACTGTGCTGTCTTCGCTGACAGGTATATCAGGTAAAACTCTAAGCACTGGTCAAACTCCAAGCACTAGTCTACCACATCCTTCCTCTAACCACTGTGCTGTCTTCACTGACAGGTACATCTCTTTGGTAAAACTCCAAGCACTGGTCTACCACATCCTTCCTAAAACCACTGTGCTGTCTTCATTGACAGGTACATCTCTTAGGTAAAACTCCAAGCACTGGTCTACCACATCCTTCCTAAAACCACTCTGCTGTCTTCACTTGACAGGTACATCTCTCAGGTAAAACTCCAAGCACTGGTCTACCACATCCTTCCTCTAACCACTGTGCTGCCTTCACTGACAGGTACATCTCTTAGGTAAAACTCCAAGCACTGGTCTACCACATCCTTCCTCTAACCACTGTGCTGCCTTCACTGACAGGTACATCTCTCAGGTAAAACTCCAAGCACTGGTCTACCACATCCTTCCTCTAACCACTGTGCTGCCTTCACTGACAGGTACATCTCTCAGGTAAAACTCCAAGCACTGGTCTACCACATCCTTCCTCTAACCACTGTGCTGCCTTCACTGACAGGTACATCTCTTAGGTAAAACTCCAAGCACTGGTTTACCACATCCTTCCTCTAACCACTGCCATAACTGGCTAAACCATACTTCTCTGTTGTAGTGTTGATGCTTGTAAGTTTATAACAGAAAACTCAAATGACATGTGGCATTTCTTTTATAACCACCCACAATCCTTATGCCAGCACTAACCCACCAAAGTTGTTGGAATCGAGACAGAGCTGTTTCACGTGGGGTGGACGCACATCATGTTTACGTGCTTTCTTGGATGCTACGTTGCTTCCACAGTGTTACTAGTTCCCAAACCTTCAGCCAGGCTCTGACAGCATCAGTGGACAGAGGCGTGGAGATAAAAGAGTGCCCCTTCAGTGGTGTAACCAATTCTTGCAGAGTTTGGAGGAAGGGTGCCGGAAAGCAAGACTTGGAATTTGCTGTTAGGTATGCCATGATTGGCTCAAACCTTCTGGTGGTTTAACAGTAACTATAGTAAACAAGTTATTAAAGTAAGAGAAAATATAAATAATCACAACCATATGCTACCATCCTCCTCCCCAGTACTATCTCCTTTCCTCAGCGAATCAGAAGCATGATAATCATGTTGCAAATACATTTGTTTCAATCAAATTTGTACTTAAAAACAGTAAGTTTAATTTCTTTAAGGGAACTAGCCTTCTCAGACTTGACCAACATTTGTTGTTTTTTGCATGAATTTTAGTTATTTTAGTCAATATTTGTCTGTTGCATTATTATTTCCATCTGCCAGCTAATTTCCCCCTTTTTTTTTCTTTTTTTTAATTAACCAACCATAGTGAGTGAAGAACTATTTGGGGTAAAACCCAGTAGACCATACCTTTTCTCATTGAATAACTTTTCTTTTCTTTTTTTAACTTTTTTTTAATGCTGCAATGCAAAATTGAAAGTTCACTCAACAAAGATAACAATCGGTGACAAAAATGACTGCAATCCACATGCATTTTTTCTGTGACTGGTAAGCAAAACTGAGTTTCCTGGTGCTCTATCCATGATGCCAAAGACATTTTGGTGACATCAAAATGGCATGCATGCAGTAATACGCCAGTGAAACAAGTGTTAGTGATGGTGTCAAAAAAAAAAAAAAAAAAAAAATATATATATATATATATATATCTGTGGTATGTTCAGTGGCAAAACTTTTTACTGCAGATCCTGTTCTTTTCACCTGCTCCATGCACATTTAAACTGTGAAGGCTAGCTCCTTTAACCCAAAGAATGCCTATACGTAAATAACCATAATAAACTTATACAGTTTAACTAGTTTGAAGCAGCTGAAGGCAACTGAAAGGTATCACCAGAGTCCAACGGAAGCGTGGCTAGCCAAAGCTTTTAAAACGAAAGTTAAAGCAAAAGATCTGAGATTTACACATCTCTGCTACTTAGTAGTTCTTGTGCCATTTCTTTTCATCCCCCAAATCTAATGTATTGCAGCTAAACATATCACATGAAATCTTCAGAGCCATTCACTCTGACTCTCACTTCAAGTCAAACAGAATGTTCTGACTGGGGTTTTATTAAAAAGGACATCAAAGCACCCAACTAGTATAATACTAATAGTAATAATAATTCCTGAATCTACCAGCTGAAAACATCATACACTAAATGTTTTGATTTCTCTTCACCCAAGTCTAAGCAAAACTACTATGATTTAATGTTTAAAACTCTGGAAGCACAGACAGACAGACAGACAGACAGACAGACACAGACACACACACAGTCCCAGTGCACTACAAGCAAGAATAAGGCCAACTGTACATGAATTAATAAGCCTAATAGTTATACATGTGCATTGGAATACATCTTGCAGTTACTGAATTAGAACATGCATAACACTTTTAGAATGACACCAAAGCCACTAGTACATAAAATGTTTAAACAACAACAGCAATATTGTGTGTGTGTGTGTGTGTGTGTGTGTGTGTGTGTGTGTGTGTGTGTGTGTGTGTGCGTGCGTGTGCATGCGTGGTGCGTGCATGTGGTGTGTATGTGTGTGTGTGCAGTGTGTTTATGTGTGGTGTAAAAAAATAATAGTTTTATTCATGGTTAAACAAACAAAAACAAAGAACAAACAAAATTTATGAAGAAAAAGTAATAACAGGGTACCTAATTTATTATTTGAAGAAACTTTTCAAAACAGGTTATTCTTAGCGATTCTTAAAGTGCAATAACAGGATACATAGAATTTATGATTTAAAAGAAACTTACACAGAGTACTAGCAGATTCTAAAGTGCAGCATATGAGAGAAGAGAGAGGAGGGAGAGGAGAGAGAGAGAGAGAGAGAGAGAGAGAGAGAGAGAGACAGAGAGACAGACAGACAGACAGACAGACAGACAGACAGACAGCGATAAAACAGAGACAGAGACACAGAGAGATGCAACTCCATTAACTTAAACACAGAACTGATGACTGAAAAAGACAGCGATAAGCCAGATCTTTGGAAAATGGTGAGACAACTTTTGTGGCCCTGAATCCATCAAAGGTCCATAACTCTTCATAGCCTCACTGTGGATGACCTGTAATCCTGGTTACTTCTCTTGTACACCCCACTCCATGACAACAGAATCTGGTGTCTATTATTAGCTGTGGTTATCGTCTGCTATTTAATTAATTTAATTATTTGGAATGCACACTAAGTGTTTTTGCTTCAGAAATCTGTTCAGCATACTACTAGGGTGAATCTCTTCTCTATTTTGTTCATAAAACTAGGCAAGCCATAGACAGAATACAACTGTCATTATATCCCCCCCCCCCCCCCCCCCACCCCCCCAGAAAAAAAAGAAAAAAAAAGAGCTGCACAAACACTTAGTCTGATGTATTCTTACTTATTTCAAGCATAAATGTGCCGTAAAGAAGGGAACACGGACTGCCAACAAGAAGAAAATCATTCCACAGAAAAAAGGACAAAAACTGACATTCCTGAAACAGATCCACTTCAATTACTCTCGCTGTTAGCCAGCTGGGATGTGCAGTGCTGCGATGTGCAATTAAGGAGTTGAAAATGCGGTGTGGGGAGGGAGGGAGCGAGGAAGGAGGAGAAAAATGGTGGGGGTGACAATGCCAGGACTGTCTGCACAAACACAAGGCCCATGCAAGTTTGGATTCATCACCAATAATAAAACGCTCATGTTGTGTGCTATCATGTGCTTGATCAAAGCCGAGGCAGCTGTCTCACCTTCTTTCCCTGTCCAAGAGCTTCTAAACGAGATTTAAACTCCAAACAAACTTCACACTGTTTAGGCCACAAGCACATAGAAGCACACTTTTTAAAGACAATTACTGTTGAACTTGTGGCAAAGATCCAATCTACTTCAGACGCAGGTGGGGGGTTGGGAGGTGTGTGTGCTTGTGGGGAAGGGATGTGTGTGTGTGTGTGTGTGTGTGTGTGTGTGTGTGTGTGTGTGTGTGTGTGTGTGTGTGTGTGTGTGTGTGTGTGTGTGTGTGTGTGTGTGTGTGTGTGTGTGTGTGTGTGTGTGTGTGTGTGTGTGTGTGTGTGTGTGTGTGTGTTTGTGTGTGGGGGTCTATCTTTTACAGACTGGTTTCACTACAATACTATTTTTCAACACTTCTTTCTTCCCTTCATCCCCCCCCCCCCCCCACCCCCCACACACACACACACACACACTCTAACCACTGAGCTATCCCCTGAGTCAGGCACTCTAACTACTGAGCTGTCTCCGCTCTGGACCAGAGCTAAGTAACTATCACAATGAACATTTGTTTGTGACCTTTAACCCGACTTTGAGACCATGCCTGCAAGGACACTGCACCCAACAGCACATTTCAGCAGGGTGAGGGTGAAGGCAACACTGAAGTGAAGGGGAAGGTGGAGGTTGCAGGAGAAAAAGGACAAAAGTATCAGTGGAACATCAGCTGTCCTATCATAATTATACACAGTTCCATCTTTTAAAAAAATAGATATAATTAATTTTTTGTGCAATTACCAATCATCTATTAAACTCTGTATATATATATATATATATATATATATATATATATATATATATATATATATATATATATATATATATGTTTATGTTAATTTCTCTCTCTCTCTGTCTCTGTCTCTCTCACACACACACACAAGAAAAAAAGAAAAAAGAAAATTCTACAGTTATACCTGTAATTTGTCACACAAACTGGGCCATCTAATTAGACCTGGGCAGTGGGGGGAAGGGGGTAGGGGGAGGGGGTTATTGTACACTGGTCACTTAATTTTTTTCTTTAGGTGAGAATATAAAATACTCATTTTAATTTCCCTTAGAGCTAACATGTATTGCTGAACTCTAATACAGCTTTCTACAGTACAGAAGAAGTTTGCTGATAAGACAACCTGAGTAGAAAAATCCATAATGCATCTATATATATTTCACCCCCTGGGGGTTGTACATGAGGTAAACCATAGCACTGTCTTCTTCTGCACAAAACAAAACAAAACAAAAACCTCTCACTGTTATTGTTCATCACATGAAACAAGCCTTTCCTTGCACGAGTCATTATCCCAGGTGAAACAGAGCTTTTGCCGCCAGCGTAAATCACATAAAAGAGCTTTCAAACTACCCCGAGAGATGACCTAATGTACATGCATGTTTCCAAAACCATATTACAAAACCATGTCTGTACTGTGTACTGGCTAAGATGTATATAATATATATATAAAAAATTACAATATATATATATATATATATATAAAATAGAAAAAAAGCATCCCCCTCACTGAATGTTTTAGTAGTTAGTACTTCATCAAATTCCAGTAAGTGAGAATTATGCGCAAGCTGCCATTCAAGTTGATAATATATATATATATATATATATATATATATATATATATATATATATATATATATATATATCATACAAAGCAATTACAACTGTTAGCGAAGTTTTTAGAAAAACACATGAGTGACAAAAACAGTCTTGAAGAAACTGTTGTTTCTTCTGCAGATGAACTGTTCATAGTGCGAGGAGAGGATCTGCAGCAATGCCATGTGCCAATGCCTAGCCGTTTACCTCACAGCTACACGGCTAGAACAGCCTAGTTTAAAAGGGACTAGTCAATGTGTGCTTCTAACAACATGTTCTACACATCTCATCTGCAACTCCTACTGAAACTGCTAGACATCACATGGATTGCTGCAGACTCTAGAAGAAGAGGGGAGAAAGAAGCTGAAGAAAAAGGGAGGGGGAAGAAAAGAAAAAAAGAGAAAAAAAACAAACCAAGACAAGGCAGGCAGCAACTCCCTAGCCAAAAGACCAAAGCCAGAGAGAGAGATACATGCAGAAGACCGTCAAGTCGCTATTTACAGCGTGCGGCAGGATTTCAAAACAAGTTACCTCATCAGCTAACAGTGACAGCTCGGAGCTGTCAGCGGCGTCATAGTCATATAAAACCCGCGCCTGCTTTTTCTCGGTGGGGGTGGGTGCGGTGACCTGAATGGACGGGGGCGCTGATGGCCTCAAAGGGGCGCTACTGCTAGCGTTCAAGCCGGCACTGCCAGCCCCACCACCTCCAGTGGCACCCACACCAATGCCCAGTGCAGAGCTCCCAGAGCTGGAGTTGACATTGTAACTGAAACAATAGGCCACCCAGCTAACGTAACATGCACCCAACGTGCTCGGCTGCCTCCACTACCACACGGCTCAGTCTCCACAAAATTCATAGCGTCTTGCTTCAGATAACAATCAGGCATTTAATGTCTCTTAAATGTTAAAACATTTTCACAAAAAAAAAAAAAGGGGGTCTGAGGTAGCCTTGGAAAGTCAGCATCAGAGGAGTCAAGCTATTCTTGCATCGCTCGCTCAACTGAATGGCTGAATCAAGCAGGTAAAAATGTCTGATTTTTTATCCAGAGATGGGCGACTATGATTTGATTTTTAAATTCCGCATCTGCAATGTAAAAGTGAAAAGTGTGTGTGTGTGTGTGTGTGTGTGTGTGTGTGTGTGTGTGTATGTGTGTGTGTAGCTGGGTATCAGCGCGTGCATGCATGAACATGGTGAGACTGAAGGAAAGGCATTCGATTGAACTGAAATGGGAATTTGCTCATCGCGAGAATTTAAGACAGGTCAGGTGTGAGTTGAGGGCAGGACACAGAGGTAAAGAAAGATAAATTTGAGACAGAAAAATGTAGACACAGTTTACAGGTCCTAGTAGATGAAGAAAAATATGTTGTGGGTGAGCGGAAAAGAAAGACAAGAGCAAGATGGAAGATTCCATGGCCAATAATCTATGGGAGGGAGCCAAGATGAACTAAACTAAGTAGGAAGAGTTCCTCCAAATATTGCCATAGATCTAAACTCTTCTACTTGTCTCACTTATTCAGATGGTTAAAAATACAAACAAAGAAACTGAGACTGAACCATGTTCCACAGCTTAAGGAGCAAACAAAACTGTAGCTGCAACTCAAGCATGAAATAAAAGGCCCTGAGCAAAGACAAGAAGAAAGAACATATGAATGAACAGAAGCTCTCATCTTCTAATTATAGTAATGACAGTGTTCTTCAAATAGCCTGTGCAGTTTCTAAATACTACTGAATAACTACCCAAGTTAAAGTTCTTAGCTTCTTTAAAACAGCATTATACCTATACAGGTAATCAAATTTTAAAATAATAAAAAGAGCGAAGTCATGAAAGTCTCTTTTACCATTCCACTGAGCTCCATTCTTTACCCTCCACTTTCTGAGTCAAAACATCTCAGAAGACCCAAAAGTTAAAACAGTAGGTCCTGAAGGACTATGGCAGATTTCATTTTTGAAGATAGGGTCTGTTTTGAGCATGTGAGATGTGTTGTTTAAAAATCAAACAAAAATAAATAAATATATTTTGACCACAAACTAGAGCAACTCTTAGTTACATAACATACCTTTCTAGTAATTACCATGCAGGTTTAGGTTTCCTTGCCTATGCTGAATCGCCTCAAAGCCTACATGAACACTTTGGGGGCCCTTTTATTCTTTTTCTTTTCCAGATCTAGCATTTTCAAGCACCTCTTATGGCTCCATAGGTCAAGGACATAGTATTCATACTTGCAGAGGTACTTCTCTTTGTAAAATATTCTCAATTTTTTGTTTTTGTTTAAATCAGCATTTCAAAAAATATTTTTCTTAACATTCAAAAAATTAATGCATACTGCTAATTACTGACAGCCTTCTCCCCCCCCCCCCCCCCCCCCGCTTCCTAATACACATCTCCCTTCATTTAGTGCTTGTTAGTCGTGTGGCCGAAGAGTATTCTCCCATGCCGATAAAAACAGTGGTTTTCTGACGTTAGTATTGGGATGATATCCTCTTGCCATTATGTGCTGGTGGCCACTGATAATTAAGCTACTCAGGCAGTGAAAGGTGTGTCTGACCTCGGCAATCAGCATAATAATGGTCTTCACCAGGATCAGGTTTCTGATAACCCTGCTGCTCTCTGCTGGGCATTGTGGGCCAGAAATGGGATTTGGTTACTGGGAGGACTGATGCACACAACAGGCTCTTTATGAAGGGAGTAGGACTTTCTTCTCTCTCCTGTTTTTGTTTTGTTTGTTTGTTTGCTTTTCCACCTTCCAGACTCACCCCATTTAAGGCATTCCAGATCTAAATGCCTCATCAATCAATTACTTGCTTGATTTTTGTTGTTGTTGTTGTTTTTCCCTACACTTCAACCAAAGTAGTTTTTTTTTTAAAGATTAAAAAAAAATATTTATTGAAATAATTTCTCCCCCATTAGGCAACTGTAAGAGTAAAAAAAACTGTAAAAAAATATCCCCCCCCTCCCCTCCCGGAGTTGTTGCTGTCAAAAGGTCAACAGGTCTCTCAATAAACCATGTGTTGTCAGTGCTTACCAGTTTACACTTACAGGTATTCAAAGAAACAAAAATGGCATACCATTCACATATGAAGTCAGCGCAAGTAGATAGTTGGTTCTCCCTTCTAAAGTTTTGGCCAAAAATAGCAACCCATGAATACCATCAATACAGAATAATAAACATGTTTCAATACTGAATGGAAGATGACAATGTTGACAAATATTTGAAATAGATAGTCCCAAGAAATATAGGATCACGACAGGGAACTGAAGTGAAACACTGCTAAATTACAAAACAAATTTAGAAAACATTCACTCAACTTTCAAGAAATTCAGTTAGAGTTGAATTTTGCACTGGCTTTATTCCAACTTTTGGACAGCACTTACTTTGTGATGTTTTGACTAATTCTTCACTGCACAGATGTGAAATTAATGACCTTCTGTCTGCACAAAACCTCGGTCAGCATAATTTCACATAAAAGAGAACACATAATGTCCCGACTTTCTGCAGAGAGATTAATTTCTGTCAAGTTCCAGATGTTCTTTCTTTAAACCTTTAAAGAGCAAGGCAACTGAAAATGCACAATCAACAAAGACAGGGTGAAAACAGCATATATGCAGCACATTAGACTGTACCAATATCAACCTACACAGATCAAACAAAGACATCAGTACCATACATATTACAAAATTCCCCTTTGGTAAATAAATCATAAAATGTGCCAGGGACTGGTATTATGACCCGAGCTGAGCTCAAGAGGTCTGGTACCTTTCGTGGTAATAACAGCGTTACATGAAGTGGACGCAAGTCTTGAGAAAAGCTGATTCACTTACCCATAAAAGCATTGAAACACTGAGGGTCACAACTGCAGTCCATGACACAACAAAAGACTAGCAGAGAAGGCAAAATATCCACACATTGCAACACTGCCACGGTAACATGCATTCTATTGGCATGTAAAAAATCTAGGAAGGAATTCTACGAAAAGTAAAACAACCGAAAATGAGAATGTTTTGTACAATAATATCTAGAAGGATATAAATATGTAATGCAGTCAGCTGAGTGCACAGAAACTGCTCAAATCAGAATAAAGAACACAACATCAACCACCTTACTCAGAAGTTGACAGGGAGCTGAAATAAAAGTATACTTGGCAATTACATGTATAAAATCTTTTGATTTCCAGGCACAATTGCAACTGGTACAATCATGATTTGGCCACTTAGTTCTTACTGAGTCTTATATCACCCATAGTACCTCTTCCAAATGTTTTTTTCAAGCAACAACAGTGAGATCTGAAGTCATTCAACTGCAGGCTTCTTTTCCCTAACAAAATATGGCCAAACTTATTTTATATAATTATAGAGTTGCTTCAAACAAATCATTGAGATCAAACTCAATGAACCTTAAGATATTTGCTTCTTCAAGTTTATCACTGTCAGTCTGTTTTTTTGCTTGTCTTTTTTTTTTTTTGAAATGTCAATGAAAGTTGCCCCCCCCAAACACTTCAATCAAAAACTGAATTTTGGGGGCAAAATTTTTTATGTGCAGCTGTGACCAATGAAGTATTTTCTGTAATGTTTTCAACAATCAACAACCAATCCCCCCCACCAATTCTTTTCTTCTTCCTTTTTCTCTTCTTCTATCTTTACTCCCCTCCCCCCCCCCCCTCCCCCCCAACCTCCTCTCTCTAAAAACAACAACAACAAAACATAAGAATATTTTAATTTAAACATGCTTTAATTGTACAATCAAACCAACACTCAAAAAACAAACAAAAAAACTCCCAAAACTTGAGATTTTCATATTATAGCTATGGACTTGCCAAAGACTTGCTTGCCATGTATGACTTCACACATTAAACCACCTGCAAACTTATTTTACTGTAAGTTTTTCTTCTTCTCCTGTTCAACCACTGCCTAATTAAATGAAAATGACAAGAGCATCCTAAAGTTGCAGTCTCTCCCAAAAGAAACAAAGAAAGTTGATTTGGGGTGGTACACAAAGGGGTAGGCAGGTAAAAGGACTGAAAGGGGTTGTTGGTTGGCTGGATGGATAGGATGGAGGGGCGGGCAGATGAGTGGGTTAGGTGGTCATTTTTAGCAATGACGCCCCCAAAATGCAATATTTATAAATGCAGAAGTTGGCAATGGAGTGTAATTTCAAAATAATTTATGTAGAAAAAAAAAGTACACTTCAAACTCTGTAGTCATTAAATCATTAAATCTGAAGGACAAGTTACTTGTTTCTGCATGAATTTCTGTTAAGTCTTCATACCACAGAGAACTCATCCCTAGTTCATGTGTATGTGGGTGGGTGGGTGGGGGGGGGGGGGGGAGGGGGGGACTGCTGCATTTTCGGTGCTAAGTGCTGCATGCTGGCATGACTGTGACTTGCAATATGCATATATTTTACTTCATGCACATCATTGCAATAATTAGTATAAACCTTCATGAATTTACCCAAGTGCACTGATTACTAGTATGGACAGAATACATAATCAGTAGTGTGCATTACGTGTTTGAGATTAGAGTAACTAAATTTCTCCTAAATAAAAGCAAAAAATATACACTCCCGCATTCAGTTTCAGAAAAATTGTGTTGTCTTAATGTCTCCAGGGCAAATGTTTGTGTCACCTTTAAAATGGGCCAAACTTACCCAAACTGAGATCTTCAGGAGTCATCGACATGCAGTCTCAAAGATTTCATTTTTTGAAAAAATACTAACATAATGCTTTTTGCTTGTGATGAGACAGAAACCTTAGGAAAGTCCTGAGGCAGCAAAAATATGATTTGGCTCCAGGAGGGACTGAAGGGAGTAGACCATTCTTCTCTTTTCATTCCGACAATACTCAGTTTACGGTCTTCCACAGTTCCAGACATAAATATCCTAATGCAATCAATTATTTGCATGTTTTTTTCTTTTTCTCTCTACCTTTTCACCCTGATATAACCATCTGATTTGACTGGACATAAAAAAGTTACCTACTTACTTATAGTTTGCCTCCCCCCCCTTCCCCCCCCAAAAAAAAAACAAGAACAAAAAACACAAAAAATAAAATAATCCAGTGTGTGTTAATAAAGGCCCTGCGTGGTTGGCTGTGTTTTGTGCAGCTTTGAGGCAGCTTAGTACTGATCATCACAGACTCACATTATTCTCACAATTGAAAAAAACATCAGCTTCTCTCTTTCTTGACCAAATTAATACTGTTTTTGTGTCACAGCTGCATTTGATTCTTGTCCTGCTCCACTTGTGAATATATTTTGCCCAGTCTTGCAAGTACAGCGCAAGCTGTTACACACTGTGGCCCTTTCACAGACAAAATCAATACCGACCACCTTCCACAATCACTTGCAATTAACATAACAGTTGTGTTTCCCCCCCTCCATATGCCACACAAGCTGCTTACATCGTTTCACACCTACCTGAGTCAACAGTCAGTACCGATCACCCTGACCTCAGTCTACCTGGCACATTTTATCTACCCCAACATGTTTCTTCTCACATGTTGCTCTACCTGGCACATTTTATCATATACTCCAACACATTTTTCTTACATGTTGCTCTACCTGGCACATTTCATCATATACCCCAACAGGGTTTTTCTCACATGTTGCTCTACCTGGGCACATTTCATCATATCCCCCAAAGCATGTTTTTCTCACATGTTGCTCTACCTGGCACATTTCATCATATACCCCAACATGTTTTTCTCACATGTTGCTCTACCTGGCACATTTCATCATATACCCCAACATGTTTTTTTTGCATGTTGCTCTACCTGGCACATTTCATCATATACCCCAGCATGTTTTTCTCACATGTTGCTCTACCTGGCACATTTCATCATATACCCCAACATGTTTTTTTGCATGTTGCTCTACCTGGCACATTTCATCATATACCCCAACATGTTTTTTAAATGTTGCTCTACCTGGCACATTTCATCATATACCCCAGCATGTTTTTCTCACATGTTGCTCTACCTGGCACATTTCATCATATACCCCAGCATGTTTTTCTCACATGTTGCTCTACCTGGCACATTTCATCATATACCCCAGCATGTTTTTCTCACATGTTGCTCCAGCCTTCTCTGGAGTTCTAGGGAGCTTTCAACATGTGCACAACAACTTTGTGGTCATGCACCATGCAGGGGAGGTTTGTTGCCTACCTGCCCAGCTGCCTCTGGAGGTCAGTCATGTACTGCTGGCACTGTGCATAGTACTTGGTCTGGGCCTCGATGAAGTCGTTCAAGCACCGCAGGTGGTGGGCCTGTATACCAACATGGACATTAATGCATTTATTTCCCAAGCTGTGTGCACTTTGTGTGTGTGTGTGGTGTGTGGGTGTGTGTGTGTGTGTGTGGATATGTTGAACTCAGAAGGTGAGAGGAGAGAGAAGAAGGGAGAGAGAGAGAGGAGAGAGAGAGAGAGAGAGAGAGAGAGAGAGAGAGAGAGAGAGAGAGAGAGAGAGAGAGAGAGAGAGAGAGACAGAGAGAGAGAGAGAGAGAGAGAGAGAGAGAGAGAGAGAACACTAGCCTATCTGAAATGACAGAATCTTGTAAATCTCATCAGGGGCATCAACAATGGTGTTCATTGCTCATATTAGCATACCACCTGATTGCATTACTGTTTGGAATGATGGACATATATTGCATTCATGTCAACTGGAAAATAGTGTAACAGTGGGGCATTTGTTTCTCACTCTCAGTGCTGAGTCAGACGACTACACTCTGAATTTGACTCACATGTGTGCTGTTAATGCCCTCCAGGAGGATCTTGGTGATCTCAGACTGACGATCAAACTCTGACTGTGCTGAACGCAAGTCTGCTTCTGCCTGCAAACAGAGACACAGCACTGAAAACTTTCCAACAATCTGATGCATGCATGTGCATGCGTGCATGCGTGCACGCACACACATATACACACACACACACTAGGATGCACCTTTAAGAAAAAAACACCAGTGTAGGCACACTGTTGAAGGGTGCATGAAAGCCCAAAAAAATCAAATGGAATACAATGCATTCTAAAAAATTGTGCTAGCTGTGGCCTGAAGTGTGGCCGAAGTGCCTTGGTCAAAGTCAGAGACCAGAGGCAGAGTACCAAGAAAAACAGATTAGGAAGTAAATGCATTCTTATGAATAATGTTATTGGCTGACTTTTTTGCAACCACTCTTTCACATGAATCAAACATGACTGCAAACAAAATGGTAGGCAAATAATGCCTGCAGGTAGACCTATTAATCCCAAATCAGCAATTAAAAGCCTTGATTTTGATCGCTTTACTTTTAGAGAATACAGAAGTTAGGGATACAAGGGTATGACTTAATTTCATCCTAATGCATTGCTGGACAGTAGTATTGAAAGAGGAAGCACTAGACAATCAACCAGACAGACATTGGAACCGTTTCAAAGGCAATGTTGGGGAAACTTCTGACAGACGGAGTTAAGTGCATATGGGCTTTTCCAAGCGCATAATTATCTTGAACTGAACGAATGAGTTGCTCATACAGTGACTGCAAAACAACAGCAACAACAAAATGCTTGTTCTTTTCATGCAAGCCAGAAGTCTGGCACCCAGGAGCAGCCATCTGCTAAAGAATGCAAAGTTTTGGAGGTGCCAGTTTTCAAAATTGTGTATTCACAAGGTTGCTGTTTTTCACCTGATCACACATGTATCTAAATACTTTGCATTGAAAACAAGCAAAAACCTGGGAGAAATTGAAAAGACAAACAATTTGGACTGTAAAAGAAAGAAAGAAAGAAAGAAAGAAAACACCAATGCACAGCTCAAACTATCTGGCCCTTTGACCCACAATACTGCAGGCTGAAAGACAGGAATAAAATGTACCAGGAACTCAGAAAGGTTGAGCAAACAGAGAGGCATCGAAATGATCCAGAGTCAAACTGAAACTAATATCACTATCAGCTGAAAACAACAACACGACCAATGCAAGTGCACTCCTCTGCCAACAGTTTCTTAAAAGCAACAACTACCCATTCTTCCAACCTCCAGCCTGTATAAAAAAAAAACAACAACAAAGAAACATGCATAACAAAGACAAAACAGCTGTTAAAAGTAAGAATCATTTTCACTGATTTCAACTGTAAATCAGCTGAGTTATCTACCTTTTTACAACCCTATTACAGTAGTGACATTAACAAAACAAGACCACTGAACAATAATGGCGAGACCAGAAAGCACACACACACACAAAAAGGTGAACATTTTACCTTAGACTTGTGTGCCAATTTTTTTTTTTTTTTAAGTAGTACATTCAGAAAATTAAGGCAAACATAAAGGAAGAAGTATTAAAAGAAGGCAGACCTATTTGAGTACATCTGCATGTTTTAAATCTGCCTGCATTTCTGAGCTAGATGGTGGTGTTGCTTTTAATGATGAGGTGGGAAATGTCTAAAGATGTATACAAAACACATCAATGAAGACATCAAAAATACACATGTGACTTACAACAGAAAAAGACATGTAAACAGTAAACAGTGTGGCTGCTATAATACGTGCAATCAACCATGAAACAGAGTACAAAAGATTTAACATTCAAAACCAAAACAACCAAAAATATATACAAACTGAAGCATCTTAGAAAAAATATTTCACGACTACAAATTCAGTACAATTTAATACTAAAATAAAGGCTGCCATGAAGCCAGGTGTGTACAAGAATATCAGGCAGGCAGGAAAAAATCACCTGAATACAAGTGGGTCCATCTCTGGCAACAGAACTGAAAATACATGCACACTAATTCCATGCATAAGGATCGAAGAAAGCAGTCCATCCCAAAGTTGAAGTAACACAGTACAAAATCCAATATCCAACAACAGGCTGTGAGACACTCCCGTGGACTAAGAGTTGGTAAGCGCACATGGACATGCAAAATTAAGGCACAGAAGCAGCCATCTCCCAACGGTACTACCAGCTGACCTGCATCACAACTAACAAGACGCTGAGAAACCAACCAAGCTGTTGTGAGACCAGACCTCAGACCCAGTTTTAAGACCGGTTTAGTGGCACACACTCTTGGTAGCCTCTTCTGCTGAAGTCTCCACGACCATAACCCCTCATCAGTCCACCCCAACCTCTTTTAAGAAGATTTTCTCAAGTCTTTGCTGTGTGTGTGTGTGTGTGTGTGTGTGTGTGTGCGTGCGTGTGTGCGTGCCTGCGTGTGTGCATGCATGCATGTGTGTGTGTGTGTGTTCTTTTTCCATGACTCCAAAGTGTTTGAACAGCGTGAGCATGAAACTGCTCACTGGACACTGTGAAAAGTTTGACTTGTGAGAAAAGTTGGCATATTCACCCACCACCAAGAAATCAACAGTTCCTAGCTCATCAAGCTTCTCTTTATTTTATTCCTTATGAAAGCCCCACAACCTGCAATATCAAAAATTGGAATAATTCTCTCGAGTCAATTAATTGTGTGAGCAATGCAGCAGTATACTCCCCCCCCCCCCAACACATACTTCTTTAAAACCATGCTAGAAACCAACAGAGAGAAAAATAAACGTTAAAAAAAAAAATGATGAAAAAACTGGACAGATCTGGTTGGTCTCTGGCAATATCAGGGTCAATTTATCCGAATGCTTTCCATTAAGTGTGCCTGTGTCAAATGTTACGAATAATCCGAACAATGCCAACGGCAAGCATCTCCATTTCAGCTTCCGCAACTGCCTTGCTTTGCCAACAAACCCTGCACGCCAAAGGCAAACCATATCAAAGAAAAGAACAACTGCAGGCACTAGTAGCACTAACAGGTGAGGGAAACACTAAAGTGGAAACCCAAGGGTCCAAGGAAGGCAGTAGTCTGTTCATTAGTACTGTCAAAGTGGACAGAAGGCGTAACCACAGGGTGTTGAAGGCAACTCACTTTGGCAATGGTATCATCCTTTAAAGCAGCAAGTTACAGCCATGTCGAGAAGAGAAAAAAGAAAACGGGTTAGTCAAGGTGTGCGTTAGCTCAGACTGCATGATGATCATGCGACATGTTATGGAAGTGACAAAATCCATCAAAATGAGTTCATCCTCAAAGTGAGCAAAAAGCTGTCAAGTAGTTTTACATTCTCCCTCACACACACACGCACGCACACACACACACACACACGCACACACACACACCCTCTCTCCAAGCCACTCGCACCTACACATTTTAGCTAGATGCATTTCTTGTGGCTGCAGCTGAACTGGCATATCACTGGCGGGAGCTGCCACAAGTATAATTTTTGTTGCGACAAAAGTTTTGTCATGACAAACACATGTTTGTTGCAAAAAAAAGTCTTTTGTTGCATCAAAAGTATGCCACCTGCAACAAAACTTTTGTTACAACAAAATTACATTTGTCATTACTGTTATGACAAAAAAATTGTCATGACAAATATTTGTCACAACAAACATGTTTCACAAACACGACAAAAAGTTTTGTTGCAACAAGCATACTTTTACAAAAGTAAACTTGTGACAAAATTATGTTTGTCACAACAAATATTTGTTGCGGCAAAAGTTTTGTTGTGACAAGCATACTTTTGTCGTAACAAAGATGTGCTTTGTCACGACAAACATGTGTTTTGTCGCGACAAACATGTGTTTGTTACAACAAACATGTGTATGTTACAACAAACACGTGTATGTCGTTGTGGCAGCTCCTGCCAATGATACCGGCAAAAACCAGAGACAGCAGTCACTGGTTAATTTCAGAATGATTTATACACACTTATTTATGTGATCAAACTGAGCACAAACAGCACACAGACATCTGTGACTTTGGTACACAGAGGCAGCAGTTACTCAACAGCTGGTTGTAAATGTCACAACAAGTGAGCTGTACACTGACACACAAATGTGATGCACCATTTTGTGATTACACAACACCTATTAACACACAGCACACGTGGTCAGTGAACACAGATATACATACACTGGAGAAAAATATACTGCACAGTTGACGTGATGATGTGTTCTAATAGGCACCAATGGATGGGATTATAATGACGTGGGTAATAATGATTATCTAAACCCTGAAATCTATCACGCATAATGGTTATTACTATCAGCATATGGTATGATGACCATAAATATAAATAAATTAAAAAGAAGACAACTTACGGAAAGTACATAATTATATGTATGCAAAGGATCCCTAACAAAGAGTGCGTGCACTAAATGTGATAAAATAACAGGCCACCAAAGCTGAGGTGGGATGTCTTGCTATGGCTGGGACTGTGGATACATTGCCTAATACTGTTAACAATACTGATCATTCAGTTCTTGGTCCTCTGCTATTTTTTTCAAACCAGACACTGTATTGCGGCCACTGACACTAACAGTCTCCGGTTACATGGGCAGGCCCACAATGAGAGCATTTGCTACAACCTGTACCTTCACATTTCCGATCCCCAACACATGCAATTATACAGGCCATGGCAATCCCCAGTGGCAGCTATCATGACCCAGCCTTTCACTACAAGGGCCAGTTACACTGAAGCTGACCAGCAGAGTGGGGAGAAAAGGGAATCCTTTCGCTGATCAAGCAAGAGATTTGATTGCAGAATGCTTGAGGGAGGAAAAGGGGGGTGGTCAGGGAAGAGGGCTGGGTCGGTGGGGGGAGTAGCCCATTCACATGTTAGCTCTAATTGTCTGCTCAACCAACCTCACAATGGTTTCTAACGAGTCTTCATTCTGCTGCCAGTGAATGGAATGCACGAGCGGAATGCACAAGTTTGAGTTTGAGTTACTGCTTGAGCTGACAGAAATGCGTACAGATTACTTTGCACTGAAGAGTGACCTACTATCAAATGGACAGTGTTTTGATGACAGCAAAATGGAAAGTTTCCAATTACTGAAAAATGAAGTTTGAGCTTGCTGTGAAATGGACAGTTCCTTGTGCGACTGACATCCGTGCACTATATCAGCGTATGCTGACTTGCTGTCTTTTTTTTCGTTGCCAATCACATCACTGTGGAGCAGTTATTCAGATAAATGCACCCATCCATTATAATATAACCCTTCACTCGCTCATTCACACTTCTTTGCATCATTAATACACCTTTGGGACTTTTACATATCTTACCTGACAAATAAAACAGCAGAACCTGATTCTTAACCCACCTTAATTATTAAGTGTAAGGATGTGTGCACACATGGAACAATAACTGAACAAGTCTGAATTTGAAAGAGGGGGGGGGGAGGGGGGGAGGAGAGAGAGAGAGAGAGAGAGAGAGAGAGAGAGAGAGAAGAGAAGAGAGAGAGAGAATGTGTGTGCATGCTGACCTGCTGTGTTATACAACTTGCACAAAAACACACAAATGTCTCACAGAAAATGGGAGCATTAGCCAGTCCTACACACACAGGGATCACACTCAATCAGCCAAAATAACAACTGTGATCCTCTCAGATTGCTTCAAAAATCAGGACTGGCTCAATCCCCAAGTGGAATGGAGAATACTGTTTAACTATTGTAAAAAGCTTTTTACTCTGCCTTGTTCCTGTAACCGACATTAGAGGCTTACACGCACGCACACATGCACGCACGCACACACACACACACACACAATATATATATATATATATATATATATATATATATATATATATATATATATATAATCTATAAATCATATTCTGTTGATAATGCAATTATACATATAATATATTCTCAAAGAATCTTTCATCCAGTGTGTTTCAAAAAACCACTGAAAGGTGCAGACAAATGGCAGACATAAAGGGGAAGGATTGGTGGCATTGAGCAGCTAACAGCTGTCTTCCATTTCCTTAATTGTCTTTTTCACTCTCATTTTCTGTTCTCCACTCTCCTTTTCATTGGAACCCACCGTCGCCTGCTAACAAGCAGATCAATGCAAAGTGGGGAAGACCCACGCAGTGCCTGTGCAGACTTAAAGCCCCTCCTGCTCTGGGTCAATAAATTGATTTCGGACACACAGTGGCACAGCTGTCTAAATTAAGTGTAATGTGCAAGCTGCTGGCTCCATACCTTGCATTCCAATCTATGAGAGTGGGGAAAAGAAATCAGTTCTGATCCATTAGTTTGACTCAAGCACTAGTTTTAATCTGCCAGGGGGAGGGGGAGGGGGAGGGGTAAGCTCTATTAATATTTCTTTAATATAAAAATACACATCTAAAGTCATACTGATGCAGAAAACAAACAAACAACAACAACAACAAAACAACAGCAACAAAAACAGAGAACCATGCAACAGGTAGCACTCATAGACAACATAAGCCAGGTTTTGGACAATAGCGTGGAGTCTCAGAAACATCCTATACAGCTGGCTGAACCACCTCTGATAGAGGAAAACAGTGTCGCCACAATTGTGACACCTATTTTGTTAAAATACTGTAACTCAATAAACACTGTTTCATGTGTTTGACAAAAAAAGGTACATCTCATGTATACTATTGTATCACAAGCAACCACAGGCAGAAGAAAATACAACACACTGGATTTTGTTTTCAGTTTTTTTAACTCTCAGTAGCTACACTCTCCTAATATACTTTTCACACACAAATCCACCACCACCTGCGGGACATTTTTAAGACCTTGCCCCCAATGACATCAATAGCCTATTAGGAAATTCAGTCATGCTCAAAAAACAAAGAGGCTATACACATAAAAATCTTGCATCAGCTATGGACACATTAGCAGCACAGTCTATAAAATGTTAGCAACATTAACACAACGAGGATTCATGGTGACTAATCTAAACACTGCAGTGCTCCATCAGGGTTGGCTTACGTTTAGCACGAAAGAAACTAGCTGTCATGTGAGTTAATTGCCTGCTGCATTGATATGGGATTGGAACAGGCTGCAGGTGTAATTATGTTTGCAGTCCCCAACCTATATCTGCCTCTCTCTCTCTGTCTCTGTCTCTCACACACACGCGTGCGTACGCATGCTTGTGCACATGCACACACCCATTGCATGTGCACACACACACACACATACATGCATGTGTGTGTGTGCATGTATGCACACACACACACACGCACACACAAAGGTTTGAACTGACAACCATGCAGGCTTCATGCTGGCAAACCAATGGTGCCACTGTTTTCAACACACAGCCACAAACACCACAACATCTACAGGGACTGTTACAGCGATAGCAGGCCTGAAGTCAGGGACACTGCCCCTGCACAAGCATGGAGGCCTAGCAGTCAGGCCTCTGTAGCAGAACTGTAACAACTTACTAACATGGGACTTGCGCTCAAGGTTCGCTCTGTCTCACTTTGTTACCAATCAATCACCAGTAATGCATTTATTTGTGGTGTGTGTGTATGTGTGTGTGTGTGTGTGTGTGTGTTGTGTGTGTGTGTGTGTGTGTGTGTGTGTGTGTGTGTTTGTGTGTGTGTGATGTTGTGTGTATGTGTGTGATGTTTGTGTGTGTGCATTTGTGTGTGTGTGTGTGTGTGTGTGTGTGTGTGTGTGTTGTGTATGTGTGTGTGTGTGTGTGTGTGTGTGTGTGTGTGTGTGTGTGTGTGTGTGTGTGTGTGTGTGTGTGTGTGCATGTTTGTGTGTATGTGTGTGCATGTTTGTGTGTATGCACATGTACATCTGTGTGTGTGTGCGTGTGTGTGTGTGTGTGTGTGTGTGTGTGTGTGTGTGTGTGTGTGTGTGTGTGTGCATGGGGGTGTGTGTGTGTGTGCATGGGTGTGTGTGTGTGTGATGAAATGAGCGTATCCTTATAAGTTATATCTTTGTAAGCGCTCTGGGCTCTTAAGAGATGGGGTGCCACAAATAATCTATTATTATTATTATAATCCTGTACCGAAGCACCTGGAGCTACAGTATAAGCTCAAATGCAGGAGGCTGCTCCATGAACGGTAAATTTCATTAATGTCATGCCTAACATATTAAATGGAAACAGAAAATTGATGGTGGAGTTCAAGCTAGCACTAGTTTAAAAGAATGCAGAAAAGTGAGTGTACATTATTAAGAAAAAATAAAATGCGATATCGCAGACACGCACACATCCGCATGTGGGCGCGCACACACACACAACCAAAATTCTCTAAGTCTCCCCTGATCAAAGACTGTGAATGCAGTGACTAATTCAATCCTGAACAGAGCTATGGTGGACAACAACATGACACTGCGAGCTAAGGATGCTTTGCTACAAAGACAACCATGTGGCATTTCAAGCAGCTGTGATAACCGATCATGTGACAATAGCTAGGGTAAATGATCAAGTGACAGAAACACTGCAATGGTGGAGCTGGGGACACTGAAACTAGGACAACTGATCATGTGACAGTAGCTAGGGTAAATGATCAAGTGACAGAAACACTGCAATGGTGGAGCTGGGGACACTGAAACTAGGACAACTGATCATGTGACACAAGCCAGTACTAAGAAGGTCCGCACCTCGGCAGCCAAACCCATAGCGTAGGGACTAGACATAGGTGACAGATCCGGCTTTAAACCCCGCAGCAAACACAGAGAAAAACATTACAGTCACAGTATTGGAGAGAGAGAGAGAGAGGATAATAGAAAACACATTTATTTTAAAGACACTCAAAACTGCCAATCTGAGAAACTACCATTAGACAGAGTATGCATCAGAAGTCAAGAAAACAAAATATTGGCAATAAGAGAAACAAATGCTTTCATTCTGATTTACTGTACCAAGTTATAAGATGACAAAGAAAATAGCTCTTTCACGGAAGATTCATTATATGAAAGTGGGGTAGATTGGGGGGGGTGGGGTGGGGGGGGGGGGTGTTCCAGCCCCCGTCCCAAATTTGTGACTCAAGAGTGTAATATAAAATCTGCACTAAGATAAAAAATATATATATATGCTGTATATACAGTAACTGCATGTGAGCATAGATACAATAAAAAATCAGTGCATTAGAAACAATTCAACAAAATACCTATGCACATGATAAACATTTGCACTAACTGCCAAATTATACATATGATATGATTTACACACACAAATTCAATCCTGTTAAAATTGGGATCCTATATCCATTGCCCCCCCCCCCCCCCCCCACCCCCCCAAAAAAGATAAAAAAAGAAGACATATTTTTGCAGAATCTTCCAACTCAACAATTGGTCATTTCTTTGAGCAGCTTGCATTTAAATAAATCTACTATATGCCTGTCAGAATCAGATGAATCTAAGTTACATTCATACGAATGGGGTTAAAAAGAGAAATGGTACTTCATGAACATGTATTTCAATGTTGTCATGCACATTTGAAGACACACAGACACAACTGGATCAACAGCTGAGCAAATTCCATACACAAGGCAAGCCAATAGTACAAAAATGTACGGATACTCAGTCTCACAAATGTCACACAGAAAAGCAGGACTTCACAGACACTGTATCAAAGTCATATAAACTGAGAAGTGTATCATGTATCCTGCATGAAGCGTAGAGCAAACGGACAAACAACAACTAAATCCAGAAGAAAAAGAAGAATCACAGATACATCAACACTTTACAAACAACAAGTGTAAATAATGTATAGTTAAGACTGTTCAGAGAGAAAAAGTTGGTGCAAAATCAACATCAACACACGCACACATGCACGCGCACGTATACACACACACACATATGCATGTGTGTGCATACATACATACACCCACAGACACACAATGTGCGCACACACATCACACACTACAGATACCCCCCACACCCCTAACTGCTAGAGGAAGAGGGAGTGGTGGGGGGGGGGGGGGGGGGGGGGGAGAAGAAGAGAAGAGAAGCTACAGCCTGTGCCAGTGAGACTGAAGTTGCCTGAAAGTTGAATGTTGTTGCTTACCTGCTGCTGGGCAGTCTGTGACTTGGCCTTGCGCAGACGGCTCTTAGCTGCATCCAGGTCAAGTCTCTTCACCTCCAGCAGCTTCTTCTCTTTCTGCATCACAGACGTCAAAGTTCAGTTGCAAAGCCCGCCCTTAGCATGTCTCTTTCTGCATCACAAACGTCAAAGTTCAGTTGCAAAACCCACCCTTAGCACAGCTCTTTCTGCATCACAAACATCAAAGTTCAGTTGCAAAACCCACCCTTAGCACAGCTCTTCCTGTGTCACAAATGTTAAAGTTCAGGAGGGTGCTGACTGCGTTGGTGGACAGCTGTGTGGAGATAAAGAGTGCCCCTTCAGTGGCGTAACTAAATCTGGCAGAGTTTGGAGGAAGGTGCTGGAAAGCGATGCTCTGAGTGTGCGCCTTACTCTGGCCCCTTCAGCTGTCATGGTGGGGCTTCACTTTCAAGCAAGGTGCAACTACCATCTATGAAGACAGTACAGCCTATAAAGTCTCAACCACCAGCTTGACAGGTGAAAAGTGGAATGCGAAGCCCAGACTGGAGTGTCTTGATGGTCGACATCCACCTTCGAAAACTCCGGTGGGTGTACTGCCCTGGACATGATAGAGTGAAGGGAAATGACTGAGCAGATAGACTGGTTGGCAAAGAAACCCTCACAAGTGGCTTGCTTCATGGAAGATCTGAAGTGTTGAGGAGCTTGAGACACTACCTACTGGCACAAAGCCAAGGACATCACACCATCGATCGCCTGGAGGAGAGGCTTGGAAAGAGGAAGCGCTAGACAATCTTCCTTGAAACGACAAAGAGGGCCACTGTCAACCACACAAACATTAGAACCGTTTTTTTAAAAAAAACATTGGGGAAACTTCTGAGAGATGGGGTGGTGTGCATATTGGCTTTTTTAAAATGCATAGATACCATCTTGAACTGAACTGCCAAGGAGCACTGTTCAGTAACCCCATGAGGAAAGTAATACATCATATACATAATGTACAAGGGTGGACTCACCAGGATGGTTTTCATGTCTCCCTCCAGGAAGTTGTGGAGCGGTGTGAGGAAGTTGTTGAGGGTGGAGGTGACAAACTCGCGCTCTGCGTTGCCGATCTGGATCTGGGCCTGCCCACACTTCACCAGGGCATTGCCTGCACAGCCACACTTTGCAAGTCAGCATTAAAAATGAAAATGAAATTATAACACTGCTACCAAAATTCTAAACTACACACTACACCCGACACACAATTTAAATTTTATTTCTGCAATATATTATTATCCTCTTTTAACATGAAATAATTTTCGATTTCTCACCTGCTGGGTGTTTCAGGCCATGTTTTTCTGGAACGCTGGCACTCACATCTCTTTCAGATCTGATTTTAGATAACCTCCCAACAGAAGTCTTTGTTCATCTGCTTTTCCTTAATTAGTTAATATGCCTTTATTTCTTCCTTGTCAAAATTCATATATATGTAAAGACTCAAATCAGTATGTTTTCCAAATGTTTCTGAGTAAAGTAACTGCCCATCTGTCCATAAAAAAAATCTAACAAATCTAGAACTTCAAAGTTCTTTGAATAAGACAAACAGTGGAAATATAATATACTGCATTTTTAGGGGGTTCTGTTCTGCTCTTAAGTCTTCCTAATGGCAATCTTTTGTTAAATTTCTTTTCTTTGTGTCATGCCTTCATCAAAATTCTAATCAATACTTTTTTTGGAGATTTACCATCTATTTATAACTGTCCATGCATCTGTCACTTACAAGCAGAACTCTGAATGAGGCAAATCGTGAAAATATTGCACTTGTTTTGGTTCTGTTTGACCGTTAAAAGTCTTCTCATTACAATTTACTCAACAGCATTAACATATGTATGCATGTCAACATTTCCTGTGCTCATGATCCGAAGTTTACTGAAGTAAAGAAGAAAAGATACTGCCACTCACCATAAGACGTTCCTGGGCCAAACTCATGTCCAGCATCTACCATGTGAGTGCCAAGAGTCTCATACGATGTCATGCGATCCTTCTTTCGCTTCTCAAGCTTTTCGTACAACATGTCCTCCATACGCTGATCTGTAATTGTGTAAGCATGAGTTATACATTTATCACCATTACAGTGTCAACAAACGAGACAGAACCTTGTCATTTACTCCAAAATCAAGTTTGATTTAAAGAGCTAAAATACCAGTCAGGTACTGTAGTGTAAGTGTAGCATGTGGTCTGTTACTTTAAGCATCACAGCTGGTAAGCTGTATGTTATACAGGTGTGACTGAAAAGCAAGAATGAAGAGGCATTAAACTGCAGATAGGCGTACAATTCAAAGTAGATTTATTTTGTAAGCAATTTCCAGTTTTTGCCATTGAGAGTTTCCACTCTTTCTCTTCTGGGAAGTGCATCCACACCATTAAGTGTTACTGAACTGACCAACAATGACAGGATGAGGATTTTTTGTTTTTGTTTTTTAAATCCCTGAAAAAACAACAACAAAACAATTCAAAGACAGAACATCTGAGTATTTTGACATTTTCAGATAAAAAGTCCTCTCATCACCCACTGAGGAGTATAATTATTTCACTTCTCCCATTCAAAGTACATGGAGCACTTGACTCTTGAGTCTTGGTCTTTTAATCTGTTGATCACTCAGATATAATTCATACACAATGTACAAACAAAACAAAAACACACACACACACAAAAAGCCTCCCAGGTGTTGAATCTCTAGCAGGCAATATTTCATTATTTGTTTCCCTTTTTTTTAAACCCTTGAAATTAATACTTTGTAAGAAATTTCTTGATGTTGAAACTGTACAGTGCTTTTTTTTTTTTTTTAATACAGATCTGGTTTTGTGTTTCCAATGACAGTGTCCAGTTACTCTCCCCTCTAAAGTCTAAACAGATTTTTACAAAGACAAAAAACAAAACACCTCTAAGTAGTATTACTATTAGTGAGACAGTTTGGTCTAGCAGTAAGGCGTTAGGCTGGTAAGCGGAGGGACCTCAGTTCAATTCCGCTTCGGCTCTCCTTTCTCTTCAAAAGTCGCGGTCTGTTGACATTGTCTTGTGACTTTGTCCCTCACAATTATGAAACATTAAAATGGCTCTCATCACTGCCCATCTTATTGCAGAAGTCATTCTGGTGGTGACAGTGTAGAGATAGGTATACATAATCTCCCTCCCCCCCCCCCCCCCCTCCACCTCCATACCCCCTTCCCTAATAAGCCTTATTGTTTCTGTGGATGTTAAGCACCATGTTTACTTATAATACAATCACACACCCTACATGTTTTCCTAATCTTACCTGATAGCCCCCCCCCCCCCCCCACCTCACTTCAGCAATTCCCCCCCCCCCCTCCCCCCCAGTACCACCTGTTACTGTTAGTCTCACATAGACAAGACAGATGGACAGACACACATGACTGACTTGGGTTTGGCTGGATGAGAGCCTCTGTGGAACGTTTGATCTGTTCGGTCCATATCTTGGTTTTCTCAGCACGCTGCAGCAAGTTTTCAAAGTGAGCATCAAGTTCTGTCTTCTCGGCTGTTCCCAGCTTCTCCTCGGTGAACTGTAACCATGAAATAAATCAGTGCAGAATGAAAGCTAGGTCTGTCAGTGTTTGAATAAATTTCAGACCGAAACAAAGCCAGGGCTTCGATAGAGCAGAGACTGGCCTGGGAGTTGGTCAATGGCTGTAAATGGATCCAAATTTTAAATGATCAGCTGATGTGTGGTCTAGCAATGAACTGACATGAGTGACAACATATTATATCGTAAATTAATCCTAGAAATTAGTACCAGCTGGCTGTGATGAGGAAGATTTAGGCTGGGATGGAAGAGAACATGCTCCCTGCTCCCATGTCAAACAGTACAGCATGAATGTCATGGCTTGTTTCAGAGAGACAGAGAGAGAGAGAAACAGACAGACAGACCCAGTGAGAAAGTCATGGAAACAGGACTGTGAGTGCTGCCATTTTGTGCCTGGCAGCAGTCTGTATCACTATCAGCATCAGTGGCGTATGTCATAAATAACAAGACTGGAACATGTACTGCAAAAGCATAAAAAATCTGTTTAGACTAAGACTTTAAGAGCCAACCCCTTTCAGCTCTTCATTAGTTAAGAGTGCTGATCACCAACATGGTTTCAAGAGGGAGTGTGCCCCATAGAGATCAAATTTTTAATTTAGTTTAAACCCCAAGGCTTACAAATTGTAATCTGTCAAGGCCATTGAACATTACACTGCAGATGATGATACCATCTTGCTGTTCTCAGCCTCTGTGATCACAAAGACAAGAATTTGAAGAAGGGCACTTAACACTCAAAACAATTCTTTCAAAGGCAAAACACACTTGCTCTGCTGTGACTTGAACAGAATAACTGTAAGCATTGTTAATTGTCTAGAATAATAATATATTGTTATTTATATAATACTGACTTGTAACTAAAAAGAAAAACAAAACAAAAAACACCCCCTAAACAATCACAATAAGAAGAACAATAGAACTGAGCAACAAACCTCAGTTACACTTACAGACAGTATTAGTTGATATTCTAACACATACACGATCAGATATTAAGCAGAATGTAGCTCCAGTGAGACTATATTTTTCATTTTCATTTTTTTCTTTTTTTGATGGGGGGGGGGGGGGGGGGGGGGGGGGGGGGGATTCTGGGTAACAGGTTACTAAACCGTACTAACACAGAAACTGCTGCCAGACCCAGAGACACCAGACCCAGAGACACCAGACCCAGAGACACCAGACCCAGAGACACACACTAGGACCAGGAGTAGGAGTGGGCAACCAGGAGCCAAGTGCAGGGCTTCCATCCAATATCAACATCACCACACTGCCGCTTTATTGATTTCACTCCCCTGCTCTTAGCGCTGCTCCAGATCTGGCATCTCTCTCTCTCTTTCTCTCTCTCTCTCCCCTACTTTGAAGCCCTAGTTCTCAAGCTCCACTCCCAGCCTGGCCTCCCTGCTCTCCCATTCACAGATTCCCTGCCATTCTCTGGCTGCCTCGTTACTCTCTTCCTTCTGGATGACTGGATCGCATGGTTACCCTAACTTCAACTGTTAAAGGTCTTGTGAATTCAGGTGGTCTTCATCAAATGACCTAGTACAGTCAGCAATGAGTCTCAGACAGTTGTTTACAATGTTTTAGACTTTCAGCTGTATTGCCACTGCTGACTCAAGAGATTCTTTCCCTTTTTGTTGATTAGTTCTGTGCTGTCATTCTGGTTCAGATTTTGCTGCCGTTGCTGCATGTTATTGTTGCTGATGTTGCTTAGTAATGTTAGACTGTCACAGACCTTTTTGTGCTGTGGTTCTTGAAGGGTTTGCAAAGTAACCAAATCTGATAGCAACTTTTACGTTCACATCATAAATTTGTAAAATAACTTGTGAAGTGAACAAACAAAACATCCCCCTGGAGGGGGGGGGGGGGGGCTCGGGGGGGGGGGGGGGGAGATGGACTGTCACATGCTGTGTGTGTGTGTGTGTGTGTACATTTGTGTGTGTGTATGTGTGTGTGAGAGAGAGAGAGAGAGAGAGAGAGAGAGAGAGAGAGAGAGAGAGAGAGAGAGAGAGAGAGAGAGACAGAGACAGAGACAGAGACAGAGAGAGATCACATTTACTTGCTAAATATTACAGTGACCA
Source organism: Alviniconcha marisindica (assembly GCA_018857735.1). NCBI lineage: Eukaryota > Metazoa > Mollusca > Gastropoda > Provannidae > Alviniconcha > Alviniconcha marisindica. Next base: position 145,403 of record JABMCL010002269.1, on the reverse strand, counting down.
ATGATTATGAGGGCTGGTAACAGTTTTTGACCCCAATATAATGGGTGTAATGCAGGAAACTGTTCAGCTGCTAGGTTTCAGCACAGTCACCCCTCAACATTACTTGCTAAATATTACAGCGACCAATGATTATGAGGGCTGGTAACAGTTTTTGACCCCAATATAATGGGTGTGATGCAGGAAACTGTTCAGTGGCGAGGTTTCAACACAGTCACCCCTCAACTCCATCAGTCCATGCTATTCCCTGCAGCGCCACAATGCCTGCCTGGAATAAGACCTTGTCTTGCACGCCTCTGCAGCAGCTACAATGGCATTAGTTACTGTAAAATGTGCTCCAGCAAAGAGCTTCTTAAGCTCTGGGAACAGATGGAATTCCCATGGTGCTAGATCTGGGGAATATGATGGGTGATCAATAAGTTCAAGGCTGAGGCCAAAAACTGTTCATTGTCCTGGTGGAACAGCACCAATGTGGTTAAGTTCCACAGTACTACTACTAGGCAAATGTGACACTGCCCCACAACTGGGCCACAAAAATTGGTGGCACAGTATTGCCCATCTGCTTATGACCCTCCTGAAAAAGTCCACTGGCATCCCCAAATCCAACACCATGTTATGATGTATTTTCATGCCAACTGGATGACCTTGGTCATCTTTGGAGGGGCAGAATCAGTGCGTTTTCATTGCTTTGGCTTCTGATTTCAGACTTTAAGTGGAGAATCCTTGTGTGGTACAAACTCACAGATCTGTTCAGAAAGTGAGTAGTATAGATTTCCTTCCAATCTGCACAAATATTATGAGAGATGCGGGATTGGATACATGTATGTGCTTTGGGGTGTCAGTAAGAACTCTGGGGACCCATCTCAGTGTTCTCACTGACACTTTCCTCAACCAGCTCTTTGACTTTGGCTAAAAAGTGAAGAGCACTTGAGTGTGAAAGGCCCAGACTAGTGACTGTGTGCTTGCCTTTATACATAATGATAGTTGTCAGTCAACAAGAAGTGGGTTGCTCTTCAGTTATGACATCTCTCTGGACCATACAAACTACAAATTACAATACTGAATTGTTTGTAAAGTTATGACATCTCATCTTTGTGGACTCTACAAACTACAATACTGAATTGTCTGTCAAGTTATGACATCTCATCTTTGTGGACTGTACAAACTACAATACTGAATTGTCTGTAAAGTTATGACATTTCATCTTTGTGGACTGTACAAACCACAATAGTATACTGAATTGTCTGTAAAGTTATGACATTTCATCTTTGTGGACCGTACAAACCACAATAGTATACTGAATTGTCTGTAAAGTTATGACATTTCATCTTTGTGGACTGTACAAACCACAATAGTATACTGAATTGTCTGTAAAGTTATGACATTTCATCTTTGTGGACTGTACAAACCACAATAGTATACTGAATTGTCTGTAAAGTTATGACATTTCATCTTTGTGGACTGTACAAACCACAATAGTATACTGAATTGTCTGTAAAGTTATGACATTTCATCTTTGTGGACTGTACAAACCACAATAGTATACTGAATTGTCTGTAAAGTTATGACATTTCATCTTTGTGGACTGTACAAACCACAATAGTATACTGAATTGTCTGTAAAGTTATGACATTTCATCTTTGTGGACCGTACAAACCACAATAGTATACTGAATTGTCTGTAAAGTTATGACATTTCATCTTTGTGGACTGTACAAACCACAATAGTATACTGAATTGTCTGTAAAGTTGGCTGGAAAGGCTTACTAACAGTAACAAGCTGAGGGCAATAAGTCAAACTATTAATTTACTGCACATGTTTTCCAAGCATGTGTTGGCTGTACATAGGTGAAAGGAAACTGGAATGTATGATGTGACACACACTATCTCAAGTGTTACCAGAATCTTAATTGGTTCAAACACAGTATTCAAATGAGTCCTGTGTCTTCAATAAATGTGTTCCAAAGCTCAGCACACTCCCCCCCATCTCTTCACCTTTCTCTGTCACTCTTCTGTTCCATTTCAGTTTTAGGTCACATAATATTCATTACATCACGCTGATTACATGTCATTGTCATGCCAACAATCTTCCAAGCACCCAACAAGCTGTAAAAACTCAAACAAAACAAGATAACTGATATTGTTGATAAGGCTTTTTCTTTCATTTTTCATCGTTTTTGACCGTTTATCTGTTGTTTAAGTGTCACTTTGTGGCTTCATAAAGGGGATTTCCCTGATAATCTGCATACCGTGTCCTTGTTAAAATAAACAAGCATTTGTTTGAACCTTTTTGTGTTTGGATTTTGTTTTAGAATGCTAGCAGTCATACTATTCCAGATTTTGTTCCCAAAAAAATTTCTCAATAAAAAGCATACAAATGTACATTTTCTTTTCTTTTTCATACACATTACACGTTGTACAAACTTAAAGTTTAACTCAGAAATGTACTGATTTCTGCTGAGTGCTGTCAAGAGACTGAGTGTGAAAGTTCCCATTTTGGCTGCCATTTTTGCATGACACATGTATGGTTAGCAGGGGTCACACTGCCTTTTTTAGTGGTTTGCGTCAACCAACACAAAGCCTTGTATATTTTGGATCAGTGGTACAAAAAATGCACACAGCATAACCTAGAATTAGCCTTGCACAAAGCCAAAATGATAGAGTAACTTGATTGCACCCATACGAGTTCACGATCTGAAATTGAGCAGATGAACACACTGAAAAGAAGGTCCAACCATAGAGTATAATTTTTAAGCAGGTGCTCCTGAATATAAAGTGCACCCCTTGAATTAGGCTCATAGTCATATAGAAGACACTGGCGATGTCACAGTTGATGAGCAAAACCAGATGGATACATGCATCAAACACTTGTGAAGAAAAGTGCTGTATGGAAAAGTGGAAATGTTCTGTGAATTTTTGCAGTTCACAAAAAGTCTGAATATTGTATGCAGCATCATTTGCTGAAGACAAACAGTGCAGCAGACAATATGTTGGAAAACCTGGTTCTTGCCTACTGCAGGACTTGGTAGGTCTAATGAGATGAAGATAAAATCGAGGCTGCTGCCATTTTCTCTCATTCATATTTGGTGTCAATGTGCCTTTCACTTTCGGTTTCTTAATCTTTCCATCTCTGAGTAAATGCTGCTATACGAGCAAGTGCCAAAAGGTGCTGCTTAGAAGGTGGACATTAGGGTGAAAAATAAAAGCAGAAAAGTCATTTAGCAAGTAACACCATTTAAAAGATAAGTCTTTTATATATATATATATATATATATATAATTTCAGGTCTGAAAAAGATAACTTGATGAAGTGAGTCTGAAAAAAAGACATTTAAAGACGGACACTGAATCTGTCGGATGCAACACAGGACACAATGTTTGTTTTGATTTAATCCTTGAATTAATGATTGCTATCAATCTGTGGGGAAAATAAACATCCATCGTTTATAACAAGACAGTAAAACTTAAATTGACTCAATTCACTTTTTTATTTCATATTCAAAATCATAACAATGATGTCCTGTGTTACATCCGACAGACTGCACACTTAATTTTTTTAATAAAATGAAAATGAAACACAACATTGAATCAAAAATAGGATGTGTTGATTAGAATTCATAGTTGTTTCCATGACTGCAGCATGAAATAAGGTCATCAACGACATTTTTTTACATTTTATCTGTCGGATGTAACAATTATTGGATGGACATAACATTTCCCATGCTCACAATACACAGCTTATAAAATAACAGTGCTGATTTCCTTACACTGCAACAAAATGTTACCAGCTGATTTAGTAGTGGTTTTAATGACTGCAGCACTAAACAAGTTGCTTGTACAGTTGTAATTTTGTCAAAGGCCCTTTTTCAGCATTTTATCTGTTGGATGTAACAACTCTATGGTGGACACAACACTTCCTTTCCTGTAAAACATATGCACAGCTAATAAAATCACTTAGTTTCCTACATCTGACACATTGCTGTAAATACTGAACAAGGCCGAAACCATTATTTAAAGTAATGCACTGTCGGATGCCTCGCATATCAGAGGACACAATGGAATATGTAACACTGGACAGTCAGTATGTGACTTAGAAAAAGTACAGCCAAGTTGTCATTATTATTTTTCATTGACAAAACAGAAAACCATGTGAATTACAAATGTACATTCACCCTATACCCTATTGTTAACAGCAGGTAAAATTCAATTACCAAAGACATTGATTTGGCATTCAAGTCTCACTACCTGGAATAACAACTGTAACACATTGTAAGTAACCAGAAACAGAAATGCAAAATCTGGAAACTGATGACAAAGCATAGAGAATTTTCTATGTTAACACTAATTCTTCCCATCCTAATAAATTTAAAAGATTTGTTTTCAGTGAGTTGGCACTTCAGCATTGAGACATATCTTTATTTCTCTGCTGTTCCTAAGTACTGCAGTGCTTCCCAGGATGAATCTGGCTTCATGCTCCACTAATGTTGTCCCTGCTGTGTCATGAAAAACACTTGCTCTTGCCCTTTTGGAGCATCGACCTCTTTAGCCTGAAAGAAACATGCATGTGTACAAAATACGCAATATAACAACTGTTTTTGAGAATAGTCTCCTTATTTATAGGTATGCAACTCTGGAGACCTACATGCATATAAGATATTGTGTGTGTCTGCACGCGCACGTGTGTGTGTTTGACTTTCCCCCGAATATATATACATATCTATATCAGACATTAGGTAATATTACTAATATATATATAGTGCTGTAGTTGAAACATAATAACACAAATACCAGGTTACCCCCTCCTTTTTTAAATTTCTGTTCATTTGGTCTTTTCATCCCTACTAACTTCCACCCCCACCCTACATTGTGCCACAGTGTATTGTATTTTGTGTTGTATGAATTTTTTGTCTTCATGTTGCATATTTATAGTGAATTGTCACAATAATTCTACTTTATATGCTGCACTGTATTGTATTTGTACTGCAATGCACATATAAAACTACATCAGTTAAGAAATTCTATTCTGGCTTTCACTAGTTTCAGCACACACTTTAGAATGCATCTGTCCTGCTAGAAATAGAATCAAAACAACAATAACAATATCATGAATATGCTTTATTCATCCCAGGGAAATGGGAAGGCCTGGGAAGATAAAATAATTAAAAAAAACATCTCCCTAATCACAATGTTAATGTCATGGTAATGCTTCTTTTCTTTTTCTTTCTTCTTTTTTTGTTGTTGTTGTGTGTTTGTACAATTTGTATAAATTGGTATAAATAGATAATTTACGGCTATGCCTTTTTTAAACTCTTAGTTCACATCACAGACGGCAATAATAAACCTGTAGAGTTGCAGAAGTGTACTGAGGAGTAAGAATTTGTGTCATGGCATCATGCTGTTCCGATCGACTGAACAAATGAAAAAAAGCTGTCCGACAGCGGCAAATCAACTCCGAAACGAGTGCCGTCGTAAACACGGGTATTTTCGCCATTACGAAGTAAACACTTGAACGTATAAGTTTTTCTCTTTCAGTCGAAACACTAAGAAAAAACTAGTTCGTTGATCAAACGTGGACATTACTGTGCAAAATTCGGTCACTCGCGATCGAAACACTGACCTAAGGCCCGCTTGTGTCATCCGAGAAACAGCGGGCTATCGAACGAAGACATCACTTTGAATTTGCACACTGCCGACCGAAACCTGTTTAATAATGGTCACTTCGCTTACAATTACGAATGAAAATGCAAAAATAACGTTGTATCAATGAAAAGTAACTATTTAATCTGTCGGACGCAACATCACATTTCGATCAAAACTGTAAAAAGGTACATGACCCAAATCGAAAATTCACTCACCGTTCCTTGTTGGCACCATGTTTGAAGAGAAAGTAGGCGCAAAGCACTGTGGGTAAACATGGCCGCGCTTTGTGCAAAAAGACCGCGGTCACAAAATCGACGTTTATCCCCAGAATCGGCAATTCTTCGATCGTAACGGACTGACAAAATAAAAACTTGAAATTTTAAACTTGAAATTGTTTATTACGAACGGAATCCAACGCTTTTATTATCACTGCTTTCGACTAAACACTGATTTTAGCAACAGCTTCTTTTTTTCACCACCCACAAGTCCGCAGTGAATAGTAGCAGACGAACGTTTTCGTCAGCATCGGAACCGGACCCAATGCGTTTCGATCGAAATAAACATATGTTTATTTCAATTATTCAGATTTTACAAATAGTTATGAGCCGTTTTCTCAAGCATAAAAGCTTTGACTATGTCCTGTCAGGCAGCAAAGGGAAAATTGCCCAAGGGAAAAAAGATGCAAACAAAACGACAACTGAAGCGGTGCACCCGAAATGTCCACCCTTCCTTTGCCGATTTTCGGCCCGGACTTGGTGTAAATTTTCATATTTTACTAACTCAAAACTGACTTTGGGAGTCAAGTTTATCTTTATTATCTCTTTGATGCATACTCTTTCAGATAAAGTTAGGTTTGTTCAGAGAAAACTTAAGCCTGAAGAAGCATTTACGACCAAAAAATGGATGGTCCTCGCCAAGCACCTTTTGGCACAGGCTCATATATATGGCACCCCCAAAATGCAATATTTATGCAAAATTTTGCAATGAATTAGTAATCTAAAAATAGCAAAATAAGTTCAAAACAGACACTTGACCACACTTATCTTCCATTTTATTGCTCAGTCATACTGCCCCAGACTGAATCAGTGCAGGACAGAATGCAAAATCCACTTGAAAACAGTTTTCTTGAGCACTTTTTATTTCCATCTCTACTCTAACACCGTAACAGTAACAATATTTAGATTCACCAGCGTTGTAGAATCAACCAACTAAGTCACAGTTTGTGATAAATATTTCTTGGTTCATGACAGTTTGTGGCTTCAAAAATGTTTTGCACTGCATCATCAACTTTGGATTGTTCGTCTTGGTGAAAAACTGGTCGTTGTCATCACCCACGTCAGATTTTTAAGGGGTATTTTCACTCCTATGGATTTTAAAGTGTAAATTTTATGCACAGACCAGAGTAAAATCTAAAGTGTGAGTTTGCAGTCCTAGTATAAGAATAGACACAAATTGGGTGTTTATTTTTTTTAATTATATTTTATTTTTAATTGATTTATTAATTTTATTTATATTTTTATGTTTTGTTGGGGGGGGGGGGGGGGAGGGGTGGGGGGGGGAAGCCATGTCAAAATACACAAAAACTGTGAGCCCTAATACTGATAGTAATACACACATTTCAAAACACTGAAATGCTTCTGTCTTGATTCTCCTCCCCTGCTCCATATTGCCCTCAAAAAACACCAACAAAAAACACTTTCAGAATTTTTGGAGGGGGGTGAAAATACCCTTTTAATCTGTGTAAGACAGGGGTGCACCCCTAGAATGTAAAAAATTGGGAGCCTTGTGTGTACTGTAACTAGTGTTAGACTGTTAGTGTTGATGCTGGCAGCTGTTGCTTTCATTTGAAATTTTCTGTCCTGGAAGTGGAAGAGGAACGGAGGTGGGAGGGAAGGGGGGTACAGAGACAGTGAGAGAGGAACAGCGAGACCACATTCACAATCACAGTATCACTATCAGGAATGAGGAATTCATCTAGGCAAACACAGACTGGTAAGTACCCAGGAGCAAAGACAGTACCAGAAAACGAAACTAGACCTAGGTTCGGTCACTGTCTGCATTGCAATGTTTACTCAACAACAGCCGTGTATCACTTTCAGTCTGAAGCCTGTTGACAGTGAGTCACTGATTGCTGAAAAACAATGGACACCAAAACCAGCTATCGTTGAAGCCTTGCGCGCACAGACAGGTAGAATTGAAAGCAAACACAAAGGCCTACTTTAACAATCTGAACTGGTAACTCGATAAATTAATCGGTTCCGTCTGGGTGGTTTCTGAACGACAAAAAGCTGTTGCTGAGGTGGGTAAAATGAAGGAGGAAAATTTGTGGGCGTGGGGGGATCAACAACTGTATTTCCAAAGCACAAACCAAAAAAATGGAGAAATTGCAACAGATGATCGAGCAGACACTTACTTGCACAGCTCTGTTGAAAACTGTCGATGCTTCGCCAGCGAACTTTTTAAATTTGGAATTCATCGAGTTAAAATCCATCTTTACTGAGCTGTGCTGTCACGTCCTCAAATCAATGAATAGATCTAAACCCACCAACGTCCAAAATTTCCGCTTTTCCGCACTAAATGTGTCATTGAAATATTTATTTTTCGAGGTAAAAAGAATGTAACAGTTTAAAGAATCTTCAAGTTTAACGCAGCTACAGAAAGATGTATTTACAAAGAGGAACACTTCAAAATGTTTTCTTTTGAAAACTGATTCATTGGGTGCGAAACTACTTTGTTGCCAAGAAGATGAGTCAAAATGGCGTCCGAAGTCCTTCCAGTGTCGAGCCCATAACATGATGGCTTAGTTAGGGCGTTTTCTTGGCGTGTGTCTGTGAGTAAGATTTTTTCTGAGTCTAACTTCTCTAGAACAAAGCACAATGCATGATTATTTATGACATGAATTTGTTTGCTTTCAGTTTTACAGTGAGATATTTTATTATTTGTTTTTAATGTGTGTGCGTTTAACTCCGTCATATTACTTTTAATTCATTGCCAAATAGGCCTAAGTCACAAACTTAGGGTGATGAGGTGTTTTGAGTGTCTATAGGGAGAACATTTTTGGACCAGTCATTGCTGATACACTGAATGACTGATGCAGAATCATACTTTCGATAAGAGGATTCTACTTTCAATCCTTTTCAAAATATGATTAATTTTTTTCCAACAGGTTAAAAAAAAGGAAAAAAAGAAGAAGGTCAAGCTAAATATTAAACTCAAATCAAGAATGTTGTTTTAAAGTGACCCATTTACTGATTATTGACTAATTTTATAGAGTACTTGAATTTTGTGAGTGATAATGATATAAAGAGTGGGACTGGCCAAGCCATACATGTGTATACAAAACAAAACAACTGCACATTTTACACCTAAAATTAAAGATAATTGAGTGATCAGTCTGAGTCATTCATCTCATTAATTACATATTTTTCCTTTACAGTTTATATGAGATATGTAGATTGTTATGATGCCACTGGGTTTTATATAATTAGTAACCTTAAATAGATGATACCAATAGTTTATGGGCCAAGGTATATGTACTCAAAACATACAAAGTGCCTGATATATCTGGAAAGAGGGTTTGTTTAGTATTTTATTCATTAGTTATCCAAATAAAGAAATTAAAAAATAAATCCCCCCCCCCCCCCCCACCCCCATCCAGCTGTTCTCCTTTGGACTCTTTGAGGTCAGTTTCAGTATAAGTTAACTGACATTTCAACATTTGTAAGAATGATTTTGAGTAAATCAAAAATTCTGAACTGATGTTTGTGTTTTTTTGGCTGTGTTACTCTGCACTGACATTATCTACTCTAAGGGAAAATCATCAGCCTCTGTAGCCATGGACATCGCTAAGATCTTGGACTTCCACCGCATGGTGATGCTGGCTGCTGGAGAACATGACCATTTGGATGAAACCTCTTGTGGGCCACTGTGTCAGCATCCAGCATGCTGGGTTTCAAACCGCCGCAAGGAAAGAGGGGCTCCTCGTCGCCGCTCTCTTGAGTCAGAGGAGTCAGAGGAGGAGAGTGGTGAGTTAAATAGGCATACTGTACATGAACTGATGAAGCAGTCAAAGCTTTGACTTAAAAAAGCACACAATCATTTTCAGAACTTGCACTGACAGCAGACTGTTGCTTTTGTGTATATGTGTGTGTGTGTGTGTGTGTGTGTGTGTGTGTGTGTGTGTTGTGTGTGTGTGTGTGTGTGTGTATGTGTGTATGTGTGTGTGTGTGAGAGAGAGAGAGAGAGAGAGAGAGAGAGAGAGAGAGAGAGAGAGAGAGTGTGTGTGTGTGTGTGTGTTTGTTAAGTGTGTGTGTACATGTGTACATGCATGGGTGTGTACAAGCACAGCAAGCATGTACTTTTGCAACATCAACAGATTCTCATGCTACAAATTGTCAATTATCATCATCATCATCATCAGACTGATTGGTCAGATGACAGATTGACTGATTATTGATTGACTGACTGTGTGATGATCAAGGAATCCATTGGCTGATTAATCAGTAGGTTCACTTGGGTTCTTTTGATGAGAGCTGTTGACGTTGTTCTGATTTTCATTTTGTAGTGATTGATTTTTCTAGATCATCAGATTAATATTTGTCCATTGTTGTAGTTCTGCATCTGTATTTGTTTGAATGCTTTATAATTTATGTTCAGTTTTGTTAGTATGATCAATTACACTTACAAAGGAATTTGTTGGAACTTTCACTTTAATGCTGTTACAATTTTTGTTGTTGTTCTTGTGCAGACTTGCCGACGGTAAAGTATTACAACATGTTAGATGACTACGGAGAAAGTCCCAAAGATCGCTACCCAGCACGTTTTGGGGGACGGCCTCCTCAGGATCGCAGCTCATCAATGAGAGACATGTCCCAGCCTCTTCGATCTGCCAGGTAAATTAGGAAATGTCATGGCTGAGCAGGTATGGCTCTGGACTAAGGGTCAAGGGGTTGCTTGTGTTCAAATCCTGCTTTCAGCTCTAGCCTTTTCTATAATCCTTAAGTTCTTTCATCTCAAATAAGTGTACTCAGTATCCAATATTTTTGATGAGACCAAAAAACTACAAAAACAACAATCAACCAACAACAACAAAAAACAGGCCCACCTGAGAATGCCCTTCCTCTGTATCTTTCAGAATTACTTCACACCTACCGACCCTCTCAAATCTTTCAGTCCAGTGCTCTGTAAAAAATAAAAGTAAAATAAAACAAACTGTTGAAAGTCCCCTAAACTAATTTCAAATATGCACAGACCCTTCCACTTTAAAGTAGCCCATATCTTGAGCTCTCTTTTTACAACTGTCCTCAACTCTCCATCTCTCCTCTTTGAAGAAAAATCTAACAACTTGTCTCTCGAGAAAACGCTTCTCTCTTGGTTTGTAAAGCATCTTTTCTGCATAGTTTGGCTACTGAGTGGATGTGTATGCACACATGTGCGTGTGTGTGTGTGAGTGGAAAGAGAGAGAGAGAGAGAGAGAGAGAGAGAGAGAGAGAGAAAATAAATTTGGATTTCATAGTTTTCCTGAAGATAATCTGACCAAAATGCACACCAGTTTCAGATTACAAACTGATCAAGAAAACTCTTCCGTATTGGCGAGCTAATGAGAGTCTTGCTCTTTCATTCTGACTTCTGCAATAATAACTGCACATTTTACATTGTCATTTGATAAGTACCCTATGTCTGATGTCAAAGTGTTCCCCCACAGGCTAGTTTGTTGCAGAATCCTCCAGATGCTTTCATAACCCCCATTGTTTTGTGCCCACAGCTTTGGCATGACGACAGCACCCTTTGCCACCCCTGTCAGTCCAGACAAGACATCGAGGATATCCCAGCCCAGCATGCAAGTGGTGGAGGTACAGGAAGTGTTTGACAAGGATGACCTCAACAGCCGCTGGGATGAGACGTTCATGACCAGAAAGTACCTGGTGTGGGTGCCCAACCCCAACCGGCAGTCCTTAAACAGATCTAAGGATGACACTGCTAGGTAACAGTAATAATAACGATAACAATGATAATGATAATGATAATAATAGTGGACATTTTTAAAAAGCATGTACCCTGCGGCTGAAAGCACTGAACAGTACAAGCGTAACAGAACATGCATAATGTACATTGAGATAAAGCTTGTTATCAATTTAACATACAACTAACAAAGATTGTATACATCAACATGAGTTCAAACATAACTGTATCCAAAATGCACACGTGTGCACTCATGCACACACAGATGCATGCATGTACACATGCATGCATACACTCACGCATGCACACGCAAACACGCACATGCACACAGATACACACAGACACACACACACACACACACACACACACACACACATGTGGACATGCACCCCACCCACCCCCACACACACACACACACACACGCATGCACACATGCACACACACGTATGCACGCACACATGCACACGCAAACACGCACACATGCACACACACACCGTCACCACTAGAATGACTCCTGCATTAAGCTGAATAGCAATGAGAGCTGTTTTAATGTTCCTTAAAAGAAAATAAGTGCACCAAAAAGGCACCAAGAAGGCACCAGCCATGTAACAACCAAACAGTGCTGTATGTACACTGCTTTAGTGGATATTCAAAATTGTGCTGCAGTCACTGATTCAGAGTCGCATATGACTAGAGTGCAGTGAGTCTGCTCAGAAGCCGAAAATAGCACTATATGAAAATGATCAATCAATCTTCATTGTAAAATTTCATGACCATGTCCCACTACTTTTGTATACCAGACTTTCCTTTCAGAGTTTTTTATTTTATTTTAAATTATGTTCAGTTAAAGAGGCGTGTTTATTAAAACAGAACAATTCAGAATCAGAATCAGAATAGTTATTGTCCCAGTCCAAGTTTACAAGGAAGTTTGTCTTACAGTGCACAGTCGGAAATAGAGTAAGCAATAGACTAATATTTGAACATAGTGACAAAAGCTAAAAACACACTAAACAGACACAATGTATTATCATCACAGCATTGAAAAGTAAAGGTTTACAGAAGCATTTGTAATTAAACAATACTAGTCTCTCTCTCTCTCTCTCTCTCTCTCTCTCTCTCTCTCTCTCTCTCTCTCTCCTCTCTCTCCTCTCAGTCTTTTACTTTCTCTCTCTCTCTTTCTCCCCCCCCCCCCCCTCCCCAACTCTCTCACATGAACACACACACATGCACATGTGCCCATGCTGGCAACATATTATTTTCACATCATTAAGGAATAACTGTTGTGCAGCTTTCAGCTTCTTCTTCTTGTGCAGAGAGGGGAAAGTCAGGAAAGTTACGGGCCCTGAGATGCTACTCCCACGAGATCTGACAGAGACTATGGTCCCTCTGCAAATCAAACATGAGCGGGAAGAGACCATCCTGGTGGGTGCTAGAGTTTACTTAATTCCTCTGAATCTGTGTTCAGCAAAGGTTGTGGTGTGCTGTATGCATTGTTTGGATGCTTTAAGTGTGGAAACATGAAAGAAAAGGACAGAAATCAAGTTAGAGGCCATGTGCTTGAGTTTAACTTAATTCCTCTGAATCTGTGTTCAGCGAAGGTTTTGGTATGCTGTATGTATTGTTTGGATGCTTTAAGCATGCAATCATGAAAGAAAAGGACAGAAATAAGGTTAGAGACCATGCTGAACATAATAGGAGTAGCAAGCATACTATCTATACGTAACAGCTGGCTAAATTTATCCAGATCCCCATGTGTTGGTTATAAAGAAAAAAACACAACAAGAAACATGGGGCTGAGGGGATTTTTTTAGAATTACAATTATCAATTTCACTTTGCTGTCACTTGAAATTTAATTATTAATAGCAAACACACAAGGTATTTCCAAGTGTGATTGTTAATCCTCTTTCTGAGATGCAAATTGGCTGCCCCTTTTAATTTCATTTGATTAATTTACTAGTAGGCTGCCTGTAACATGTTACTAAATGTAGCGCTGTAAATCATAGTGAATATTCACATTTTATTAGTTCAGCTTTTCATTTTCTCTTTTATAAGGTATGGTTTTCATGTTTGTTCAAATAAGCATGATACCTACAACAGCAAATGCATGTCCAAGATTCTGTGTGTGTGCATGTGCATGTGTGTGTGTGCATGCATGCATGTGGGTGTCTGGCTTAAATTTTTTGTTGAATAATGGTGTATTTCTGTTGATGTGTTGGGATGGTTTGGATGTTAATTTGCTTTATACTTGTAAAACAAGTTTTTGTTTCCAGAGTTGTTGCAAATGCTTCTGTTCTGCAAGGGTATATTGATATTTAACATCCGACCATAGCAGTCCTCACAGGGTGTATTAATACTGTAGTGAAGCATTAAGACCAGGTTTTTGTCCCATCTCTTGGTTTTGCTAATAAAAGTTTAAATATAATTATTTGAATAAAATTAAATCATCCTGCCTGTAGCTTTCATAAAATGACCTTGGCCTAATTTTAAGGTCAGGATCATCTGAAAGGCGATAAGAGGAACAACTGCTGCCTCTGCCTGTATTTTCTTTTTGCAGTCGTAGTTATCTTGTGTGATTATGTAATCAGCCTTGTTTATTCAAGCAATTGGCATACTGTCTCCCTTTTTGGGGGTGTCAGTCAGTTGAACTTTTTCTCTTCTAGTCTTAACATGATACAACTGTTAGTTTAGACTTTATAGAACCAGTGTGATCATTGACCTTTTTGTCAATGTAATGTGTGGGCATTTACTATGCCTTGCATGTAATAATAAAAATAGATCATTTATGGCAGCCCATCTCGTAAGAGCCTGAGGTGCATGCCAAGGCCTACAGATGTGCACATTTCACCCCCCCCCCTCCACACACACACACACACACACACGCATTTCATAACCCCCCACCACACACACATCCACCCCCCCACACACACATACATGATGTAGGCAGGATCATAGTAAAAGAAAAAGCATATAACCATTAGGCGAGCTGTCACATTTTAGATCTAGCGTTAAAACATTGTTAGTGATACACAGACATTGCTGGATTGAATGCTTTTACAACACTGCTTTTGAACTGGCATTTTGCCCTTTCAGTTTGATGAGTGGCCAGTGCTGAAGGTAACAAATCCTCTGCCTCCCTGATGCTGCGGAACTTGTGTTTCCAACTAAACAACCCCTTTCTTGCTTTTGTTTCTGATTGCATTTCTCTCTGCTTCTTATTTAATAATACTGTTGAATTTTTCCAGGGTTTGTACTCAGTTTGGAAAGTCTTGAAAAGTCTTGAGTTTAGATAAGCCTTTTTCAGACTTAAAAAAGAAGAAAAAAAGGTGTCCCCTGTATGAGTCTGGCATAAAGTGTGAAATATTTTGAGACCCAGTTAAATTATGTCTTTTCGTTAGCAAAGTTTTTCAAATATATATATATATATATATATATATATATATATATATATATATATATATATATATAAAACTGATAAAAATCTAAGAAAAACAACAAGTTGGCATAAAAGTTCCCAAATTTTCCAAATATTTTCCAAAATATAGATAGATATATAGATATATAATAAACATAAGCAAATAAACAAAATCATCTGTTTAAATAATTAGCTGTTGTTAAGCAATACACTAAAATGTGCATGCAGTTTGATATAATACTAGATAATCAGAACTGTCTTTCTGATTCCTGAATGTGTTTGATATATTTAATGTATATAATATGCACCTTTTTCATATTACTGTGGATGTAGCATGGAAATATATATTTAAAGGAGCCAGGTATTAAAGAGTTGTGGATTTGTCTTGTCATCAATGTGTGTGATTGACATTATATCATCCTCCCTACTGTTCACTGAGTATAACCTTGTTACATACTTTTGGAAGTAAAGTACTTGTTCTGACTTCAGACAATACTAAATGCCCCATCCCTAATAAGCCTTATGGTTTCTGTGGATGTTAAGCACCATGTTTACTTACTATACTAAATGCATGCACTATTGCCTGTCTTTTAAAATGTATATTATATATGTGTGACAATCTCCAATGAGATCAGTCTTAGGTTGCATTTTGGGTATTTTGAGATGCATATATTTTTCAAAATGCAGCCCCTGCTGACTATTTTGGTATTTAAATGAAGACTGTGTAGTAAAAGAATTATTGAAGTTTTGGATATTTGAAGTTACTAAGTGTTATGGCAGCCATTTTGAAAAAAAACTAAAAAACTAAAAACTACTGAAAGATTTTGTCATCTTACACATTAATTTTTCCATAGCAATTGGGCTTTAAAGTTAGCCAAATTTCCAGAACATTTTTATGGTAATGAATTGGACAAGGTTTTACAACATGCTGCAGTTCAAATACATGTTATTTGGCAAAACATCAGTCGGTTTGCATAACATTATTATTATTCATAGCTTTTATATAGCACTATTCTCTGCTCTTGAGCAGACTCACTGTGCACATTGGCATGTGATTCTGAATGAGTGACTGCATCCTTTTATAGCGCATATTATTAATATCCACGGAAATGGTGTACTGGTAGCGCTCTGTGGATGTTGCATGGTTGGTGCCATGTGAAATGCTGCCGTTTCAGCTCAAGTTCTGTGTACACCATTCAACCATGCACCAGGTTACAGTGTCACTTCATTCAAAGCCACATAGGTAGGGTGTATGTGTGTTTAGGTGTAACCTGCCACCTGCACTTTGGCAGAATGACCGGGATCTTTTACATGCTACTGCCGTAACACGGGGGTGGAACAGATACCGAAATAAAAGTCAGCACAGAAAGTTGACCCTGGAGAAGAAAATTCTCCCGCCGCTCCTGCCAGGACTCGAACTCAGGACCTTTTGATCACTAGTCTGACACTCTAACCACTCCAGGGCAGTAGTACTGAGACCAGTTTTTAACAAGTCATTGTCATTCTAAAGGAAAATATAACTACTGGATAACATAAGACATAAAGAATGTAATTCTGTGGGGGGAAAAAATGAAAATCACCCAGATCAAGCCCCAGTGGTTATTTCAGTCCATCAGGATGATTAACAGCTGCAACAGAAAAAAAGCTGGTTTCATGGTAGAGAGTCACACCTACTTCTTTTGCTCAGAATGTGAATTGTGTAACCCTGCTGTATCCACATGTGCTGATGTGTCATACTTGCTCTGGTTAATGATCTTTTTCTTCATTTTACCCACTAATGTCTTCGTTCTCTGGCACCATGCAATTGGCACTTCTTTGTATTGCTTGAGTTTGTTCTATCCCCTGTGTCCTTCTGTTGATGTACTCATGTATTCAAGCACTTGGTCAATATTCTTGTACTGTGCCAGTAGCACAGGACAACATATATTCATTCATTTTTTAATTTTATTATTATTATTATGGTAACAGTCTGGTCTTTGCTATTTTTCCTGTTTTGCACTGTTCATGTACTTAATCTTTGGTGTGTGCAAATCCTGATGTAATAGTGTCATAGTCTTCTGTTTGTTCTCTATGTCGTGGTTACCAAGGACAATGTCATAAATGAAACTGACTGATGACTTGACAATGAGCTTCTATCCTTCTGTGATTATGGACATGAATTTTGAAACTACATAATTATTTTATGAATGGACTGTTCACTGGGTGGTAGGTGAGAGGAGTTTGCAAAGAGGAGTAACCTCAGCTCCCCCCCCCCCACCCCCCCACCCCCCCACCCCAAAAAAAAAGAAGAAGTAAAAAGAAGAAAGAAAGAAAGATGAAAAAACAACAAACCAGCAACAAACCAAAAATTGACAACCAGTATCAAAATGTGTTATAATTGTGCCACTTTGGTAGCATGATATGGAAAGAACTCGAACTTGAACTCAAAAACTTTAATACTCAAGGATAGTAGCATTAGGTCCATCTAACAGCCAGCCCTTGAAGCTTGAGTGTATTATTATTATTATTATTATTCTACAAATAAAAACAAGCATAAAATTCATGTCTACTTTTGCATATGGCAAGGAATGGCAGTTACTTGTGATGTGCAATTACTTTGCTGGTCTCACTTGACAATTGACACTGTCACACAGTTATTATTACCCTTCTGCATTACAGTCATTCAAATGCAGAAAAACAGACTTTATAAAAATATGAAGTATCTAGTATCTAGATTTTGTACTACCAGTGCTGTTTTGTGAGCAGTGATATACTCACGCAGGTACTTTCTGAAGCTGGAACTTCAAATAATGTAGAATGTTTGATTGCTTTGTTGCTTCAAACATTTTTTGTGAGTACTTAAAACCTTCTGTTTTATCCGTTGATGAGCTGTCTGCATACTGAGGTTTTGAAACTGTACCAAGTTATTGAAACCGTCTCCTTGTTTTCTGCAGAAAAAGCAGACCAGAACAAAGTCGCCCATATTCCGGCATGGCACTTATCCCAAAACTCCATACAATGGTCCCAAGCCAGACGTTGACTCCGAGGGGTAAGTTACTGCCCTGTGGGAAAATGGCACCTGTTAAACTGACATTTGTTTGTTTTTTGTTATCATTCCTGGGAGCTATGCAGACCCTGAGGTTCACTCAATATTAGATGAAAAGGAACACTGTGTGCAACTGTTTCCCCACATCTGTAAATACTGCTGTACATACAAACGTGGTGTTATCTGCCACTCTGACAGCTGCACTTCCAACTTTGGGGACTTCAGTAACTGAGCTTCTGTTGTGATGATGCAGAATCTGGGACCCTTGTACAAAACTAGGTCATGCTTGCACTGCATCATATCTAACTGACATGTCTTGTGTCTGGTTAAAAGATAGCAACAACTGACAAAGCACACACACACACAGCAACAGCTGACAAAGACCACACACACACACACACACACACACACACACACACACACACACACACACACACACACACACACACACAACAACAACAACAACAACAACAAACACATGTATGCACACACACACACACACACACACACACACACACACACACACACACACACACACACACACACACACACATGCACACACACACCAGATAATGCATTAGTAGTGATGGACTGCTGGAAAGAAGAAAAAACAACAACACACAATCAGTATGCAAACAGTGGGTTTTCAGTTTTGACTTTAAAGAATAGAGTGAAGAAGAATGCCAGAGAGGGAGTGGAAGAGAGTTCCAGATGACAGATCCAAAATGTTGAAAGGATCTCTCCCTCAGTACTATCATGTAGTAATTCCTTCTCAGACTGCAACTTTTGTTGTTTTCATTTAAATGCATGGAGGCTGTTTGCTTACTTGCATGCATGCATACATTTACAATAGACAAACTGCAGTTGATGTCATGTTTTTAGCAGTTAACTTCTAGTATTTGCATGATTTACTTTTCTCTTCACCTACTCATCTGATGCAGTATTACATCATGGTACTCTGTGGTCATCATTAAAATGTCATGCGATGTAATTGGCGTCCTTTCTCTTTCTGACATTGTGCTGCGCCCTCAGCTGTGTGATATGCGAGATTCGTGAACGCATCCAGACCAGGTCTATAAACTTGTTGTGCTTCTGTCATAGCAGTTTCAGTAGTCTCACAGATTCTTTATTTTGTGAGTAATGCAGAAGCTAGTTTTTTTGTTTTTTGTTTTAGTTTTTTTCATCTGATTTTGTTAAATGGAATCACAGTTTTTGTGCTGGGTGTACTTGTAATCTTGCTGGAAAATGGTAAGTGCTGATTAAAAAAAATTAAAGAAATTAAAAAAGAAAAAGAAAAAAGGATCTGCATTTGTTTAGTATTATTTGTTCACATGTTTGTAAATTTTCATTAGTTTCTCAGACTAGGGTCATTTAATTGTTCATAGATTTTCAAAGTGTTATTTTGTTTGTCAACACTTATTTGCTTATTTGTTTATTTAGATGTCTATAATTACATGGTTGTTTGATATTTTGTTCAAATATTTGTTTGTAATTTGTCTTGTCTGTATGTATTTCTTTGTTTATTTATACATTTAGAGTTCATTCATTTACATAAATTTAAAAACAAAAAAATCTTAATCATTTATTTACAGTACATTCATTTATTTATCATTATTTATTGTATGATGTCTGTTTGGGTTTTTATTTTGGTCAGGACAATTGTCATTTAGTGTTTAAAAATCCAGAGTTCAGTGTTTTTACTTGCCAGCACCGACAAGATCTTCGTGTGTATGTGCTACTATTGTTTGATAATTAGAAACCCTGTTTTTCCCTTTCACAATTTTGAACCACATAGCTGTCAACCCCTTCTGGGAGTGAACCTTAGTCCAGAGTTTGTGAACCTGTATTTCCCTTATACAGGCGGGGGTCTTTTGTTTTTTTGCTGGCGGCAGCAGCATTTTGAATTCCGACCGGCACATGTGGCAGCGGAAGGAAGATGCAGTGTTGTGCAAAATACACTCGTGCGACTTCAAATCTCATTTCCAACAAGATTTCTTAGCCTATTGCACTAGGCCAGTCAGTGTGCAGTTGGTAATAGCATGTGTTGGCTGCTCATTTGACAGTTTTTCAATCTTTTTGCTCAGTTTAAAACAACAACAAAATATCACAAAAATTATATTTTCCTGTATCCATTTTCCAATATGGCCATATCTCCCCCAAATAATGATTTTTTTTTTTTTATACTGGTAAACTGTATGGGTTGACAGGTATGGAATCACTATATATAACTGTTACAAAAATACGAGTGAGTAAAGAGAAGTTAAGAAATACCTTTCAGTTTACTATCAACACATCTCTCCATCTTTCTCATCACCTCTCTGCATTCTTCAAACTTATGTTTGTTTGTGTAATTGATGTTTCACCTGTGATAACTCAAAGCATTGCTTCGTTCTAGTGCTGACTTAACTTAGTGTTATACTGTAGACAGAGGAACCACTAGAGACAAAGACAGCTATGCTCAGTATACCCTATTCCAGTTAGACTCTAGGTCATGCATTTCTGCTATGCTGTTCTGGAAGTTGAGATGCTGTGGCATCTGCTGGACAGGTTGTTCTGTCTGCAGCTCCTGATAAATTCACCATGTTGAACAGTAGTGAACAGGTTGTAATGTAATTCCCATGCATATAGCAACTCTTTTCTGCTAATGCACAAATTATATTTACAAGAAAGCAACTATTGTCTTTTCAGAGAAACTAGTCCTAAACTAAAGGTATTAAAAATGCAAAGAAAGTGTGAAGTATGTATCTTAATTTTGCATGATTATATGGGAATCATCTTCCCCTCATGCAGAGAATGAGAATTTCATATGAATTCTTAATTACCAAGACTGGTCTGTTAGTTCAAGACATCGCAGTTTCATTGTTGATTTAGAAATTACTCACAAAGCATGTGAACTGCTTAACTTTAAGTAAAATGAAATCCTTGTCAGCTGCATTATTTTATAGTCAGACTTCATGTCTCTTCTGCAGCCAAAAGCATACCAACCCATCATAACTGCCTGGAATCATGACCTGAAAAAGAAAAAGAAAAAAAGAAAGAAAAAAGAAGAAGAAAGAATTAAGAGAAACTGGTAAAGAAATCTTTGTTCAAGGAGGTTCCACTGTAACTTTGTCCTAGCTGAGTCTTATTGTTAGCATAGTGTGTAGTGACTTTAGAGCTGTGTGTTGTGACTGTTGGCTTTGTAGAGTCAGAGAGTTGCTGAGTTTGCCACGAGACGTGCTAGTGCAAGTTCTGGAGCGAACCAAGGAAAGGTGAGATTCAGCAGCATTCTTAGTTTGTGATGGAGCTCAGTTTGATTGGTTGTAGTGGTTTGGGTTTTTGTTGTCTTTTTTTGCTTGTTTGCAGATACACAAGTTTTAATTGGCATTAAGTTGTGAAATTGACATCTAAATCATCTTTTCTGTTTGCAGAGATGCAAGTTTTAGTTGACACTAAGTTGTAAAATTGACATTTAAATCAAAGAAATGGAGAGATGTCTGGCACATGGGTAATGAACATAATTATAA
The DNA here is from genome assembly GCA_018857735.1 of Alviniconcha marisindica. Taxonomy (NCBI): domain Eukaryota; kingdom Metazoa; phylum Mollusca; class Gastropoda; family Provannidae; genus Alviniconcha; species Alviniconcha marisindica. The sequence goes on along the minus strand of JABMCL010002269.1, from coordinate 123,863 downwards.
TTTATGCAAGTTACATCCATGGCAATTTTTCGGTATTGTTATTAGACTTGTGTGAAAGCCATAATTAAAGTTTGTTCACATGCTTTCATCCTGTGATCAGGCATATATTGGTCACTTACTGCAAAAGGGGAGAAAAATGCACAGAAGTTGACATTACTGAAGAGTATAGAAAGTCACAGCTTCTACTCAGAAAGAATGACTCTTTGTTTAAAGCCATTGTTATTTTAGAAAATAAAAATAAAAAAGAAGAAGAAGAAAAAGAAGAAGTAAGTAAGTAACTTTGTGTTATATGCCCAGTAAAGAAGAAGGGGGGGGGAAGAAAAAAGAAGAAAGACATGAAAAAGAGAAGCATTCTTTCTCAAGAAAGTGTCAAATTATAAAAACCACTCTTTCATAGTCATAACATTAAGACTACCAGGTATGAGTTGCACATTTTTTTTAAAAATCTCACACACACACACGCGCACACACACGCACGCAAGCACACACACACATACACACACACACACACACACACTGTGGTTGTTTTTGCTTTGCTGGAGGAGAGGCGTTGGGTGGTGGTGGTGGGGGGGGGGGTAGATTGAGAACTGAGGTTCACCTATCCTTTCTGTACTGCGCACAGTGACTTTGTGTCTCGGGAGAAGATCCGTGGCATTATCCAGGAGGTGCTGGATACAGCCAGGGACAAGCGTTCAGCACAGACGGGTCACGATCGCACCCTCTCTCCATCTTATGCAGGTAGGTGTTAGTGGCTAAATAGTGTCTGGGTACTGAGTGTTCACACTTTGGGTTCTGGGGGGCTGTGGTGAAGTGTGTGTGTGTGTGTGTGTGTGTACGCTTGTATGTCAGTTGGGGGTGGGGGTGGGGACTGGGAGAGGTGGAATTAAAGGTACGGGTAGTAATATAATGATTCATTTTCTTTATATATTGCTGCATCTCATATGGCACATGTATTTGTATATTATACATTTTTAGTTGTCATAATCATATGTATTACGTTTGTGAAACTTAGAAAATGTTGGAGAATGTTGTAAAGCGCAGTGAGTTTGGGTACACCAGAGAATAGCGCTATACAAAAGTTATCTATTATTATTATTATTATTATTATGATGTGTGGTACTTGCACTTTCCCTCTTCCTTTGGTTGCTGAGACAGTCATGACTTACTCGGGAGTGGTACAAGTATGACTTACACGGCTTACTTGGGAGCAGGGATAGCTCATTGGTTAGAGCACCAGACTTGTGATTGAAATGTTGTAGGTTCGAGTCCTGGCAGGAACAGTGAGAGAATTTTCTTCTCCAGGGTCAGCTTTGTGTGCTGACTCTTATTTCGGTATCTGTTCCTCCCCATGTTGCCGCTGTAGCATGTAAAAGATTGCAGTGATAGATCACACACACAGACACATACACACAGACACACAGATGCACACAGACACACACACACACACACACACACACACACACACACACACACACACACACACACACACACACACACACACACACACACACACACATTCAATATCTAATTCTCTCCATTCCCTCTGCCAGGTCAACTACAGACCAATGATGTGCTGCTGCAGCAGAAAGCACCACTGCATTACAACAAGCAGCGCTGCATCCGTGGCTCCCACCTCCTGGAGCAGCGGCCAGTGTTCCAGCTGGACGATGAAGACAAGAGCAGCAGCGTGGACACCGCCAGGGATGTTATGGAGGCCAGCTCCACACAGGGATTCCCTAGATACAAGAAACCTCTGCCAGCTATTTCTACAGGTGATGGTGATGATGGTGATTGAGATGATTATGATGGTGATCATGGTGATTATGATGATGGTGAGGAGGAGGATGGTGAGGATGATGTGATGGTGGTGGTGGTGATGATGATGATGATGATGGTGGTGGTGGTGGTGATAATGATGATGGTGATGGTCATGACTGCCATGATGATGATGATGTACATGTCCACGTTCATAATGCATGATTCCATTAACTTGAATACTCATTGTGCTTGGCAGGGGGGAGGGGGGGGGGGGGGGGGGGGATAGGAAGAAAGCCATAATAAGGAAAATAAAGAAAAAAGAAAAAGACATATGGAGCAAAGTCATTCAGAGAACAGGTGGGTTTTCAGGAGAGACAAGGACAGAGACAGACAGACAGACAGCACTTGAACGCAAAACCTTTATTTTACAAGGATTGTAGTTTAAGTTCAGTCAAAACCTAACAATTAGTTCTTGCAAAACTACTGATGAATGATAACTTTTGTTTCCCCCTTTTTTTTTTGCAAGGCATGATCTATATACATATTTGATGCATGAATGAATGAGAGAGTGTGTGTGTGTGTGTGTGTGTGTGTGTGTTGTGTGTGTGTGTGTGTGTGTGTGTGTGTGTGTGTGTGTGTTTTAAATACATGAAGCATAAAAACATCCACAGATATATATATATATATCATGCATAGACTTTCTTTAAACTGAAAGACTTGATTTTTTTTATAAATCTTAAGATGAATCTTTCTTCTCATGGTTCAGAAGACTTAACAGCTCTCCAAGACACACCACGGAGCAAGGTTCAAGCTTCCAAGGAGCGTAAGAAGATTCCATCCATCTCACTGGGACTCCCAGAGCTGCCCAGTGGCCTGAGGCAGACACGCCCTTTTGTCTACAACAGCAAGCACCGGCCTGACTTCACTCTAGGTATGTAAAGAGAGGCAGTATATATATATAATAACTGGTATTTTCCGGTATTTTACCAGTTAACATCAGCATATACTGGTGGGAAAATCAGCAGTTGGTCATTCATACCAGCTGTTCTTTTGTTTGACCAGTTCTCTTTTTCTTTTTTTATCAGAGAGCTAGAGAGAGAGAGAGAGAGAGAGCGTGTGTGTGTGTGTGTGTGTGTGTGTGTGTGTGTGTGTGTGTGTGTGCAGGATGTGTGCATGCATGTGTGTGGTAGTAGCATAGACAGCTGTGTATCAGACCAGTAACAGTGATTATCTGGCCAGTTTTCATAAACTGCTTTCTCCACCATATGTGTCTCACACCAGTTTGAAAAACATCTGGCCTGATCACTGAAATATTCCAGCAAGCCTCCCCCCCCCCCCCCCCCCCCACCATCGGAAACAGAACATTTTTAGCTAATGGCATGCCTTTTAACAACTATTTGTGTGTACATTTCTAGTGCCTGTGCCCACACCCCCACAAAGTGTGCGCAGTTCAGAGAGCTTGGCGTCTGACCATGGCACAACACTACGGGTCAACCTTCCTTCTGTGTCGGACCTCCGCGATGCCGAATACTATGCACAGCCTGGTGTGTCCAGATCGGTGGAAGAAAGGATCACAGCAGTAAGTTAAACAAAACAAAAAACAAAACAAAAATCAGATTGCTTTGGGTTTGTTTTCCTAGTTTTTAAATTTAATCTTCTTTGTGACTTTCATGAAAAGTGATTGTAATGAAGAGTGTTTGTCAATATGTGAGTCTGCAGCTGTCCATGCTAAAAAAAAAAATCCAAATAAATCAAAAACTCTAAACAAAAAATTCATTTGTTTGTGGATACTATCATTCAAGCATTACATGATACAACATTCCAACATTCCATTGAACCTTATTCAAGTATTGCATGATACAACGTTCCATTGAACCTCATACTTTCATGCCAGATTTTGCGACCAAAGGATATGTTCAGAGAACAGTCAAACTGTATGTTGTATTTTTTCAGTAATTCTGATCTGATCTGGTTCCAAGTTTGTGTAGTTTGTGTGCAAATAGACATGGTTATAATGTACAAGGTACTTTCCATAGTATTGGTGTGTAATTAATGATGCATAACAGTTACAAGAAGAAAGTTTAATGGTATTTTCTTGGATGTTTCCTACTTCAGATTTTTGAAAGCTTATACTAGTTACAGCTATAGGATGTTAACCTCCGAGATTTAGATTTTTTTTTTAAAATCAGTTTTTATGACCTATGTTCAAGATCACAGGAGAGTTTGAGTGTGTGTGTGTGTGTGTGTGTGTGTGTGTGTGTGTGTGTGTGTGTGTGTGTGTGTGTGTGTGTGTGTGTTCAATAAAAGCTGAATCAGTTGCTAATCCCAAGTCCTAAATTCTCTGCCCATTCTCCCACAGACCAGTTTTGCCTGAACTATCAGTCACTCTGTGGATACGTCCCTTTAGGCTGCTCTTGCCGTTTTTTTTAGCATGATCTTCGATGAGGGGTACCACTGTAATCTGTCATTATCTCCAGGTCCGTCATGTAATCATCTTAATTACCACTGTTTAATCATCCCAGTTTGAGTCATTAGTTACTGTTCATGGAGGGCTAATGTCCTGTTCCGTCACTGCAATCATCCTACTTATCACTGTTGTAACCTGGCTGTTCCGGAGGACGGAGCAATGCACGTGGTCTTCCAGTCTCTGTCCTTATGCCCTGTTCCAACATTTCACACCTATCATTGGTGGGAGCTGCCACAAGTATCATTTTTGTCGCCCGTGTTTTGTCACAACAAAAGTATGCTTGTTGCAACAAAACTTTTGTCGTGACAAATATTTGTCGTGACAAACATAATTTTGTCACGACAAAGGTTTTGGTGCAATGAGCTTAATTTTGTTGCGACAAATACGTGTTTGTCGTGTACGTGTTTTGTCACGGCAAAAGAATGCTTGTCGCGACAAAAGTTTTGTTGGGACTAACACGTGTGACAAAAGTTTTGTTGTGACAAAAAATATTTTGCTGTCACAAAGGTTTTGTCGTGGCAAGAATACTTTTGTTGTGACAAAAGACATGGTTTGACAAAAGACATGGTTTGTCATGACAAAACTTTTGTTGCGACAAAAACGATTCTTGTGGCAGCTCCCACCAGTGATACATGACGACCATCCTATAATTATATACCACTCTTGTAACCTGGCTGTCCTGGAGGACAGAGCATTGCACCTCTTCCAGTCTCTGTCAATACGCCCCTGTTCCATCGCTTCACACCGACATGGCTGTCCCGGAGGACGGAGCATTGCACCTGGTCTTCCAGTCTCTGTCAATACGCCCCTGTTCCATCGCTTCACACCGACATGGCTGTCCCGGAGGACGGAGCATTGCACCTGGTCTTCCAGTCTCTGTCAATACGCCCCTGTTCCATCGCTTCACACCGACATGGCTGTCCCGGAGGACGGAGCATTGCACCTGGTCTTCCAGTCTCTGTCAATACGCCCCTGTTCCATCGCTTCACACCGACATGGCTGTCCCGGAGGACGGAGCATTGCACCTGGCCTTCCAGTCTCTGTCAATACGCCCCTGTTCCATCGCTTCACACCGACATGGCTGTCCCGGAGGACGGAGCATTGCACCTGGTCTTCCAGTCTCTGTCAATACGCCCCTGTTCCATCGCTTCACACCGACATGGCTGTCCCGGAGGACGGAGCATTGCACCTGGTCTTCCAGTCTCTGTCAATACGCCCCTGTTCCATCGCTTCACACCGACATGGCTGTCCCGGAGGACGGAGCATTGCACCTGGTCTTCCAGTCTCTGTCAATACGCCCCTGTTCCATCGCTTCACACCGACATGGCTGTCCCGGAGGACGGAGCATTGCACCTGGCTCTTCCAGTCTCTGTCAATACGCCCCTGTTCCATCGCTTCACACCGACATGGCTGTCCCGGAGGACGGAGCATTGCACCTGGTCTTCCAGTCTCTGTCAATACGCCCCTGTTCCATCGCTTCACACCGACATGGCTGTCCCGGAGGACGGAGCATTGCACCTGGCCTTCCAGTCACCAGTTCACACCGATCATCCTATAATTACATACCACTGTTCATGTTGTAACCTGGCTATTGAGGAGCCCGGAGCACTGCATGTGCAGGTCTCCCAGGCTCAGTCCTTATGCCCTGTTCAGTCACGTCACACCGATCATCCTGTAATCACCACTGTTGTAACCTCGCTGTTCAGTAGGACGGAGCCCGCGATGCGTGCCGGGGTATAATCCTAGCCACCACTGTTGTAGCCTCGCTGTTCAGCTGCATGTTGGGGTATACCCCTGATCACCACTGTTGTAACCTGGCTGTTCAGGATGACAGAGCATTCATTGCACGTGGTCTTCCAGTCTCTGTCCTCATGCCCTGTTGTCGTGACAACTTCCCTTTCATCATCCTACTTACCACTGTTGTAACCTGGCTGTTGGGGAGGACGGGGCGCTGCACGTGGTCTTCCACTCTCTATCCTTATGCCCTCTTCTATCACTTCCCTTTCATCATCCTAGTTACCGCTGTTGTAACCTCGCTGTTCAGCTGCATGTGGTGGGGTATAATCCCAGTCACCACTGTTGTAACCTGGCTGTTGGGGAGGACGGGGCGCTGCACGTGGTCTTCCAGTCTCTGTCCT
>JABMCL010002269.1:55000-112500 GCA_018857735.1 Alviniconcha marisindica | reverse complement strand
GTACAGTGTTAAAGGTGTCAGCTGTGTTCTGACAGCTTGAAGCTGGCAGGTGTGTGCCACTACTCCACTTGAGTGATACTGAATAAGCATTATTAAAAAATAAATAAATAAAAAATATAAAAAAGCACTAGTTTATGTTGCATAGATTTGCATGTATGTATAACTGTTCACAATGAAGTGATCTTTCAGTTGTGATATTACAGATTAGAAATCATATATATATACATTTATTTTTTAAACATCATTCGTGTGCAGGCTTGTGCCTCTTTCAAAACCAGTATGACTGTTTTGGGTCATAATTTGTGATTTTAATTTTTTTCACTATAAAATGTTAGCCCAAAACCAATAAATGGAAAGGCCATTAAGTCTTGAAGGCATATATATTTCTTCATCTAGGTTAACAGTAACAAATGCTCATGGCCTACCCCTGACAACCTTTCCCCAGCTTTTTCAAAATGGGATTCCTGAACTTAGCTGCATGTGATGAACAAGCATGATTACCGGTTTATTGTTGTAATTTTTTTCAAAGACTTTGTCATCTTTATACACCCTCAACATCCTTTCCCCAGCTTTTCCAAGAGGGGATTCCTAGACATAGTTGCACATGATGAACAAGCATGATTACTGGTATATTGTTAATATTTTTTCCAAAGCCTGTGTGGTCTTCGTATCCTGGCATAATTATCTTTGACGTTCCCCTTGCCGTCTTTTGTAATACTCTCTACTGTATGATAATCTTGCAGGCGACTTTGCCGTTTCCCGTGCTATGGGTAACTGGCTTGTTGTCTGCCTTTTCCTCATCATACCTCTCTCTATTCCTGCCTCTTACTTCCAGTTCAAAGTGCCAAATGGGTTGTTCAGGTGTAGCTTCTTCTCACCTTGGGAAGTATTGGTAGTGAGAATACCCAGTATTGCCTATATAATCCAGACACGTTCTTCTTTCTGCTGTCAATTAATCCATTTGAAAAGGTCAAGTCATGTAATGCTTTTCCCTTCATAAAAACCCGCAGTTTTGTTGTGTGGTAAGCCAAACAGTGCTTCTAGGTAGGTAGTGTTGCTTAATGTCCTCAGATGTCAGTTGACATATTAGGGACAAGCTGAGACCAATGCCGAAGCACGGTTCAATATAGCTTTATGTCCACGGAAACCAGACGGCTCGTTAGGACGGACAGCCTAGGACTGCCACCATGACTCTCACACAGCTCCTGAACTATGAATAGTGCTTCTCAGGCTGTCTCAGGCTTTGAATTCATCATCTTGCAGGACCCTATCCAGCAGTGTGGCATATCTATCCTGAGATTTTTGCCTGAAGAGATTGTTCTGATTCATGAACCCCACTTCCTTTCCAGCTATCCTATCCAGAGATAGTATCCTTTTTTGTTTTTTTACTAGCTTTTAACTGTAGCTTACAAATCCAAGCATTATTCTGTGTGCAATTTCTTTGCAGAATCTGTGATATAATTATATTTCTGTGCAGTGATGTGTGATAAACTCTGTTTTACCAGTGTGATAATACTGAGTTTGTATGCTATGTAAAAAAAAAAAAAAAAGGACAACATATGACTGTGTGGCACAGTTCCTCATGTGAGGACTTTACTTTCTTTTGTTTTTGGAATGGTACATCTGGTGTTCCTTTTAGAAATCTGTAGTCCAGAAGAGAGAGAGAGAAAAAAAGAAAAGATTTTTTTCTTTCTTTTTTTAAACAAGGGAAGATGTTATTTCCCTATTGAGAATTTCTGTTAGTTGTAAATGACAAGACAAGATGACTATTTTCTTTAAAAATTTGAAACAACAAATAAAGGCAAGCATTATATGAAAAATTGGTGTGTGTGTGTGTGTGTTTCTGAGAGAGAGAGAGAGAGAGAGAGAGAGAGAGAGAGAGAGAGAGAGAGAGAGAGGTGAAACTTATTTGTGCTACACAAACAGACAAAATTATAATGTTCATCTACAATTTATGAGAGACAAATTGGTACAAGCAAACAGATTGCAACTTTATTTTAAATTTTTAGGATATCACAGATAATTTGTACGATAAATAACAATAATGTATTCTTTTGTGTCACTTCTCGTTATGGACAATTTCATGACAGTTACCTGAAAACAAACAGAAATCATATTCATAAAATAATAGTAATAATAACAATAAAAATAACTTAATAATAAAAAAAATTACCATGAACATATGCATTCACACACACACATACACACACACCCACAAAAAAAAGGCAGGTTTGGGGGAAAGAAGAGATAATGTCTGTAATTATCAGACTAGCTTATCTCAGTTTCAAAGCACATCTGTATTGTTGACCAAGTTGCAATAGCTGTTAGGGTTACAAATAACAAGGTAAAACCTTCCCCATCCAAATGAAAAAAGAAAAAGAAAAAAGGACCCACAAAACAATAAACATGGCCAAAAGTTCAACAAACCAGCAGTAAAAAAAAAAAAAAAGAAAAAAAAAAGGGTGCACATTCAAAGAAAGAAAGAAACAAGCAAACAAAACTCTTTTTTTTAAAGGTAGCTTGGAGAAAGCAGATACATTCAAAATGTTCTTATCTTCATGGGTTAATTAAAATTAGAACATACCCAGCGACAGATGCACTACCACCACTCATACAGTCTACAACATTACAAACACTTGTCGCAAACACATGAAACGCTGGTACATAGTTCTGAATTGACAAGGTGGTTAAAGGTTGGCTAAAACGCCACGAAAGTATATCAAAAATTATTTTGCATCAGCAGCTTATCACAGAAAGATCACAGAAAGGCAATACTGTCAATGATAGAGACAGAAAGGGAGCAAAAATGTTTATACAGTGAAATGTACCCTCTTGATCACAGAAAACAAAAGCACAACTGTATGCAAGATAAAGACAGGAATGCTTGTATGTTGTCATGACAATGACCTAAATAGTGCATTTAGACCTTGATGCAGGGAAGAACTTTTTGGCATTTTAATGGTATAATCCACAAGAAGCATTTAGTCGTAATGTGAAACAGTAACACTGCTAACACTGTCAAATGCTATGAGGACCTAGACCCTCTTTGGCATTTTAATGGTATATCCTACAAGAAGCATCCAGTCGTAATGTAAAACAGAAAGAGTATCAAAGGCTGTGAGGATAACCTAGATGCTCTTGGGCATTTTAATGGTATCACCTACAAGAAGCATCCAGTCGTAATGTAAAACAGAAAGAGTATCAAAGGCTGTGAGGATGACCTAGATGCTCTTGGGCATTTTAATGGTATAACCTACAAGAAGCATTGAGACATAAAACAGAAATGCTTTCAAATGCTGTGAGGCTGATCTAGATGCTCTTGGGTATTTTAATGGTATCACCTACAAGAAGCATCCAGTCGTAATGTAAAACAGAAAGAGTATCAAAGGCTGTGAGGATGACCTAGATGCTCTTGGGCATTTTAATGGTATAACCTACAAGAAGCATTGAGACATAAAACAGAAATGCTTTCAAATGCTGTGAGGCTGATCTAGATGCTCTTGGGTATTTTAATGGTATAACCTACAAGAAGCATCCAGTCGTAATGTAAAACAGAAAGAGTATCAAAGGCTGTGAGGATGACCTAGATGCTCTTGGGCATTTTAATGGTATAACCTACAAGAAGCATTGAGACATAAAACAGAAATGCTTTCAAATGCTGTGAGGCTGATCTAGATGCTCTTGGGTATTTTAATGGTATAACCTACAAGAAGCATCCAGTCGTAATGTAAAACAGAAAGAGTATCAAAGGCTGTGAGGATGACCTAGATGCTCTTGGGCATTTTAATGGTATAACCTACAAGAAGCATTGAGACATAAAACAGAAATGCTTTCAAATGCTGTGAGGCTGATCTAGATGCTCTTGGGTATTTTAATGATATAACCTTCAAGAAGTAGTCATCCACAATGTGAAACAGTAATAGCATTAAATGCTGTGAGGATGACCTAGGTAAAGCATCATGGCTTAATGTAGGTCAGGATAAGGTTTATGATTTTATGATGATAACCTACATAAAGCAATATGTCTTAACATAGGTTAAGAACTGTTTGTTAACCCTTTCACTGCTGTGGTGTCACTTGAAAACGACCAATAAAAGTGTGAAATTTTACACTGTTAAGTATTTTCTTTTTCATACGAGCGTGTGAAAGGACTTTCATCAAAATGCACGTACTGAAAGTAGATTTGTTATAGGACGGGAACATATATTGTATGCAGGCATGAGCGTGCACTTTTCAGCCCAGAAATTTTACAGGCTGTGGCAAAGGGGTTTAAGGCTGTCATTAATATATGGTAAAGTTGCTTGGCAAAGTAGCTTTGACCACTTTGCCTTACTTTGACCACTTTGCCAAGACATCACCAAGGCCTTTCTTCATCAAAGTTATAAGTCAGCTTGTTTGAAATTTTAGTGAGGCCAAGGCTGACCACCAGTTGGCTAGTCAGTTTACCAGCCGTGACCAGCTCATCCACAACTGTTTACTGCGAGGCATCTCGACCTGTGGACAACGGAAGAAGCAGAAACCGCCATCACTGAAGATGAAAAGACTGGAGTTTTCATTGCCTATCTGGAGCACCAGTGGATGCTGTACTCATCTGATCACACATGCCAGAATAAAGTCAAAAGGATGGATGTGTTTCTGCAGCAAATCACTGAAGATTTGGACACACACAGCTATAGCCCACTGTTTTCATATCAGGAACTAAAGGAATTGAAGACATCTTCATGGAGTGGTCCATCTTGAAATCAGTGAAGCTACAATTATGAAGAACAGCCTTTAATGTCATGGTGATGACCTAGACAAAGCATAGTGCCTTACCCCAAAACAGGAGTAGAAGCATAGTGATCCAGCAATGACCTAGATGAAACATGAGGTCATAATGAAGGACAGAAACATGTCATAGTGATGACCTACACAAAGCAATGTGTCTTACCCCCAAAACAGATGCCTGGTGTTCCAGTAATGATCAAGATGAAATAGCAGATCTTAATGGAGGGCAGAAACATACCATAGTGAATACATACACAAAGCCATATGTCTTAACTGCAACAGGAGTATGATATGATGTGGCATCAAAGACCTATTCTAAACATAAGGTCACAGCATAAGGCAGGAAAATTTCACACTGTCATGGTGATGTCCTAGATAAAGCAGAATGTCTTAACTACAGTGGGGACAGTTGCATGACATTGCAGCAGTGACCTGCTTAAAAACATCAGGTCTTAATGTAAGGCAGGAACAGTTTCATAACGTTGTCACGGTGACGGCCGCCAATGTCCTGAAGCCGTTCCTGCAGGATATGATGGGCATAGTCGCGGCGCTGGTCAATGTCACGAAGAATCAGAATTGGTTCACGATGCAGTGGGATTCGCTGCTGGGATGCAGATGACCCTGCTAAGACCTTGATCTTGGATGGTGATGTCTTGGCTCGTCCAAATTCATTGAGAGCTTCGTTGGCCTGCAATGATGACAAAAATGCAAATGAATGATTATACAGAATCTGTAACTGTTTTTCTTTTCAGAATTTGTAAAAAATGTTTTATTGGTTAACAATAACAACAATAACAATATACTTTATCAGTCGCGGCACTGGTCGATGTCACAAAGAATCAGAATTGGTTCACGATGCAGCAGGATTCGCTGCTGGGATGCAGATGACCCTGCTAAGACCTTGATCTTGGATGGTGATGTCTTGACTATTTAGGTTATAGGGTTCTAAACAATATCTACATCACAATGAACTAAAACATTGTTAATCACAACAATTTGTTTAATATGTCAGCCTACGCTATATGTAATGTTAAAGAAGGATGGACGGAGAGTTATGAAAAATGTGTGTAATTTAAAAAAAAATTGTTTTTAAAACCTTTTTTCTGGGTAAATCAAAATCCTTAAAATACAAATCAACACAATGAACCATACATTTATTATAACTATAAAATGTATGGTGTCTCGCAACATTAAATGCCACAGTGCTGGAGCATATGTGTAGACCTACACAGTATAGTGTCTCAAAACATTAAACATCACAATACTGGAGCATACGTGTAGACCTACATAGTGTCTCAAAACATTAAATGTCACAGTACTGGAGCATATGTGTAGACCTACAAGGTACAGCGTCTCAAAACATTAAATGTCACACTGCTGGAGCATATGTGTATAGACCTACAAAGTATAGTGTCTCAAAACATTAAATGTCACAGTACTAGAACATATGTGTACACCTACAATGTACAGCATCTCAAAACATTAAATGTCACAGTACTGGAGCATGTGTGTACACCTACAATGTACAGAGTCTCAAAACATTAAATGCCACAGTACTGGAGCCAATGTATATAGACCTGCAACCAACAGTATCTCAAAACATTAAACATCACAGTACTGGAGCATATGCATTGACCTACAACATAGAGTGTCTCACAACATCAAGTGTAGCCGTGCTGGATGTCAGCCGGTACTGTGAGATTCTAGCATACCCTAACCCTGACAATTAACAAAACATTCAAATGGCTACCACACTACCAATCTTAATGCAAATCATCCTAGTGGTGACAGTGTAGCGTTAGGTATAGTCTCCCCACCTTCAGGGATCTTGGCCCCTACCAGTACTCTTTGGAGACAACTCAGCGTTAATCATGTCAGCTGAACAACCAAACAAAGAGCTCATAGTTCAGGAGCCGTGTGAGAGTCGAGGTGGCCGTCCTGGGCTGTCCGTCCTAACGAGCCTTCTCGGGGTTTCCGTGGACGTAAAGCTATATTGAACCATGCTTCGGCATTGGTCACAGCTTGTCCCTCATATGTCAACTGACATCTGGGGACATTAAGCAACACTACCTACCTACCTTGTGTTTCGTTTGTTTTCATGGACGTAAAGCTATATCGAACCATGCTTCGGCATTGGTCACAGCTTGTCCCTAATATGTCAACTGACATCTGAGGACATTAAGCATCACTTCATCATCACCAAACAAAGAGAAAGAAGAAAGTCTTGCTAGGGTGCTGGGGACGATCAGTTTTATCTGTATGACAACTCTGTCACCGTTGCAATGACTGCTCATGGCCATGTGTAATAATGCTATTCACAATACCAGTTCTGTAAAGAAGGGAAACAACTTCCAGTTGTCTTACCTTGCTGTTCAGGTCAATAAAGAAAGCATGCAAAGAGTAACAACAACAAAAAGTGCATAAAACAACACATACATTACATATACACACAATGTGCAAATCATGCAGACTCTCTCTCTCTCTGTCTACAGATATATATATATACACACATGTTCATATTCAGGTTAGAAACCATAACATAAATAACTTCATAATATGTTACAACTGTACAAGAATCTATTGTAACATTAAGCATCATGCTGCCCAAGATAATGTTCTCATGCAAGCTGTGAGAAAAATCAGTCAGTGAACGTTAATGTGTACAGAGAACATCTAAAGTACGTGTTAGACTGTTACTACTAGTTGCACAACAATTTGTAATATGTGTATACATCCCCCTCCCCACTCCCATCCTCTAGATCTCTCATTCACTCTGTCTGGCTGCCCCCCCCCACCTCTCTATAGATTAGATATATCAATGAATAAATAGAGAATCAATGGATAAACTTTATTTTACAAGGTAGTGGAGAAGACACAAGATCTTTTCTATATCCAGCAAGTGAGAGAGATGGAGGCAGGCAGGCAGCAACGGAGAGAGAGAGAGAGAGAGAGAGAGAGAGAGAGAGAGAGAGAGAGAGAGAGAGAGAGAGAGAGAGAGAGAGAGAGAGCAGGCAGGCAGGCAGAGACGGAGGCACAGAGATAGAGACAGAGAGCGACAGAAACAGAGAAATGTACAGGCAATCCACGTACCAAACATCAGAAAAACACACATCTGGCGAGAGAGAGGGGAAGAAAGAAAAAAGAGAGGAGAAAAATAGCCTGTTTCCTGTGATTTCACTGTGGCAAACTTAGGCCAGTCGGCAGGAAGGCAGACACACGAGTGGTGAGTGCACACTTTGAGCATCACTTTCCAGCACCTTCCTTCAAACTCTGCCAGAGCTAGTTACACCAATAAAGGGGCCCATTCTTTATCTCCGCACAGCTGCCTACCAACACTGTCAGCATGCTCTGAAAGGTTTGGGTACTAATAAGACTGTGGAAGCAGTATATCATTGAAACATGCATGTAAACATGAGGCATGTCCGCCCTGGGGTGAAAAAAAGATGTCTGTCTCAATTCAAATAAAATATGATTTTATTTTTAAATAAAAAATCTGAAACAGAATGACTGATAGCATTCCATAACAAGTCCCAAACACAAAAAGGTTAAATAATTATGGTTTTATTCATGCTGGCTTACGGAAACGGCCAGTTATAAAAGAAACGTTGTCTGATACAAAACTTACTTCTGTTTGAACACAGTGGTCTGTTACAAACTCCTATCTGAGCACCAATGACAAATTGTCCATTAGCCGACAGTTTTCTGAGACTATGGCATAATCAATTAAGGCAGTGGTTGGAGGAAGGATGCTGTGAACCAGTGCTTGGAATTTGCGGTGAGTGTAGGCATAACAGGGTTCAGGGGTAAGTGGTGTGAGCAAGAGAGGCTATGTGTACCCACCTGGGCGACAACAGAGGTCTGGTGCCAGGTCTTGGCTCTCTCCAGCTGCTTGTGGTAGGTCTCAGCCAAGTCTGATTTGCTGCACACACACACACACACACACACACACACACACACACACACACACACACACACACACACACACACACACACACACACACACGCACGCACACACACACACATGTTCACCTTCAGGTTAGAAATCATTTAATAAATAATTTCATATGTTACACACACACACACACACACACACACATACAGTAACATGCATACACATACAACAGACACACACATGTACGCACACACACACACACACACACACATACACACACACACACACACACACACGCACGCACACACACACACACACACACACACACACAACACACACCTGTTTCAAGAACCAAAGTCTGGGGTTGGGGTGGAGGGAGGGGGGTGCGTGGGTGGGAATAACATCAGAGTAACACTTAAAGATCTTTCTTTCAGAAAGAAAAAAAAATCACCTCCTAGCCAGTTTGATCTTTTCTTCCATCTCATCCGGTTGCTCAGCACAACTCAGCCACGGGGTGCTCATACGTAGCTGTCAACATCAATAAGACACAGAACTCATACACAGCTGTCAACATCAGTCAGACACAGAACTCATACACAGCTGTCAACATCAATAAGACCGAGAACTCATACATAGCTGTCAACATCAATAAGACACAGAACTCATACACAGCTGTCAACATCAGTCAGACACAGAACTCATACACAGCTGTCAACATCAATAAGACCGAGAACTCATACATAGCTGTCAACATCAATAAGACACAGAACTCATACACAGATGTCAACATCAGTCATACACAGAACTCATACACAGCTGTCAACATTAATCAGACACAGAACTCATGCACAGCTATCAACATGAATCAGACACAGAACTCATACACAGCTGTCAATATGAATCAGCCACAGAACCCATACACAGCTGTCAACATAACATCAATCAGGCACAGAACTGATACACAGCTGTCAACATGAGTCAGGCACAGAACTGATATGTAGCTGTCAGTATCAATCAGGCACAGAACTGATATGTAGCTGTCAGTATCAATCAGGCACAGAACTCATATGTAGTTGTCAACATCAATCACACAGAACTCATATGTAGCTGTCAACATCAATCAGACATAGAACTCATATGTAGCTATCAACATTAATCACACATAACTCATATGTAGCTATCAACATCAATCACACAGAACTCATATGTAGCTGTCAACATCAATCACACAGAACTCATATGTAGCTGTCAACATCAATCAGACATAGAACTTGTATGTAGCTATCAACATCAATCACACAGAACTCATATGTAGCTGTCAACATCAATCACACAGAACTCATATGTAGCTGTCAACATCAATCAGACCTAGAACTAGTATGTAGCTATCAACATCAATCACACAGCACTCATATGTAGCTGTCAACATCAATCACACAGAACTTGTATGTAGCTGTCAACATCAGACATAGAACTCATACGTAGCTGTCAACATCAGTCAGGTACAGAACTCATACGTAGCTGTCAACATCAGTCAGGCGTAGAACTCATTGCTATTCAGTAGCTCACATGCATTAGAGTGACAACAACCATGTGTACTACAGAATGCTGATGGTGTACCTGGTTTCTGGGCAGAATGAGTGGCGTCAGAGAAGGTAGCTTGGCTTGTGAGTCAGCACTCAGAGAACTCTGTGGGAGCAAAATAACAAAAAACAAGAGCACTCAGGCATCACACACACACACACAGACACACACACGAACACACACACACATAAGTGGCTGGTACATCCCAGTGGACCACAGTGGATTTTTATTGCCTGTTTCATCCGTTGCACAGCAAATCTATCCATCATTTTTCAAAGGCAGTCCCCCCCCCCCCCCCCTCCTCCCCCCATCTTGTAAGAAAGAAAAAGAAGTGCACACTACTCTGTCTTGTTTAAATCAATATATTCTCTGTTGTAGCATACAGTCTCACATGTATACAAGAGGCAAGAGAAAAACGTTTCCAATTATTTACTGTTCAACTTTCGCACCCTAGCACAAGGCAACAAAGGCAACCCATGCAAACAATTAGACCACAGTTTTGTATCTAAACATACTGAAACTGCAACATCAATTTTGTATTGCAACCTCCATAACACACAGTATGCTTAGGGGAAGATCAAAAATCTGACATAACCAGCTTTTAAATTAGTAAAGTCATCTTGTAACACTTCATGCACAACTTCAATGAAGACTCAGTTCCTTGATGATTAAGGTAGCATCTGCAATAGTGTTTTAAGCTGTGTATATTTAGCTTTGTATAGTCAGAATGCTTGTGTGTGTGTGTGTGTGTGTGTGTGTGTGTGTGTGTGTGTGTGTGTGTGTGTGTGTGTGTGTGTGTGTGTGTGTGTGTGTGTGTGTATGTGTGTGTGCGTGTGCCTGTGTGTGTGGTGTGTGTGTGTGTGCGCGCGCTTAGAAGTCTCTACGGACAAGATTTTGCACTTTAAAAATACTTTAATTATCATTATTATTTTTAATTATTAAAACAGAAAGAAGAACATATAGATTCCACTGTGACCCCTAGAAAGCACTTCTGCACAGACCTTGGTGTCAGATTCTCTTCCCAGAAGACTGACGTCCAGACGATAGAGTAACACTGGACTCTTGTGGCATGACACCGACAGCAGTAACTGCAGCAGTGAGGACAGCAGCTGTCTGGAATGGCAAAGACATAAACGGGAAAATAGAAATAGCACTGCACACAGGACCAGCATACAGGCTCTCATGGCATCTGTGCCTGTCAAGTCAGACCACGATACGCCAAATGAGGTAATAACAGTTAAAGAATCAAAAGGTGTTCAGCAGGTATTTAGTAAGATTTGTATCTTTTTCTGAGTGTGTGTGTTCATGTGTGTGTGTCGCGTGTGTGTGTGTGTGTGTGTGTGTGTGTGTGTGTGTGTTGTGTGTGTGTGTGTGTGTGTGTGTGCATGCATGTGTGCATGCGTGTGCATGCATACATGTGTGTGCATGTGAGTGCACGTGAGTGTGTGTGTGTGCTTGCTTGTGTGCCCTGGTGTGCATGCTATGCGCATGTTTATTTATGCATGTGTGTGTGAATGTGTGTGTGCACATGCATGTGTGTGTGCGTGCATGTGTGTGCATGCTTGTGTGTGTGTGTGTGTGTGTGTGTGTGTGTGTGTGTGTGTGTGTGTGTGTGTGTGTGTGTGTGTGTGTGTTTGCATGTGTGTGTGTGTGCATGTGTGTGTGCTCATGCACATGTGGGAGTGTGTGTACAAACATGAAGGCATAATGTGTATGTGCATGTGCAAGAATGCATGCACATGTGGATGCATGTAGATCAGGAAATAAAAGCGATTAAACATACTGGGCAGTTCAGCCAAAAGACAAACAAACCAAGAGCCAGACACACGGAAAGACGGACATATGGACTAACTTGTTGCTGGGCATGGAGTTGAAGGACAGCAGCAGACCGATCTGGTGCAGACCCACCGCCAGAAGCAACTGCCGCGTCTGCGATGTCTGCCACAGCGGCTTGACTGACAAGTCGGACACCTTCAGCTGCACCTCCGCCGCATGTTTCGTGATGCTCAGCTGGGAAACAGAGAACCCAGTAACATGTCATGGTACCGACTGACAGACTGCACAGAGGTATATAGGTGTCAAGGTGGTAGACTGACAGACTGCACAGAGGTATATAGGTATCAAGGTGGTAGACTGACAGACTGCACAGAGGTATATAGGTATCAAGGTGGTAGACTGACAGACTGCATAGAGGTATATAGGTATCAAGGTGGTAGACTGACAGACTGCACAGAGGTATATAGGTATCAAGGTGGTAGACTGACAGACTGCACAGAGGTAGGTATCAAGGTGGTAGACTGACAGACTGCACAGAGGTATATAGGTATCAAGGTGGTAGACTGACAGACTGCACAGAGGTATATAGGTATCAAGGTGGTAGACTGACAGACTGCACAGAGGTATATAGGTATCAAGGTGGTAGACTGACAGACTGCACAGAGGTATATAGGTATCAAGGTGGTAGACTGACAGACTGCACAGAGGTATATAGGTATCAAGGTGGTAGACTGACAGACTGCACAGAGGTATATAGGTATCAAGGTGGTAGACTGACAGACTGCACAGAGGTAGGTATCAAGGTGGTAGACTGACAGACTGCACAGAGGTATAAGGTATCAAGGTGGTAGACTGACAGACTGCACAGAGGTAGGTATCAAGGTGGTAGACTGACAGACTGCAAGAGGTAGGTATCAAGGTGGTAGACTGACAGACTGCACAGAGGTAGGTATCAAGGTGGTAGACTGACAGACTGCAGAGGTATATAGGTATCAAGGTGGTAGACTGACAGACTGCACAGAGGTAGGTATCAAGGTGGTAGACTGACAGACTGCACAGAGGTAGGTATCAAGGTGGTAGACTGACAGACTGCACAGAGGTAGGTATCAAGGTGGTAGACTGACAGACTGCACAGAGGTAAGGTATCAAGGTGGTAGACTGACAGACTGCTCAGAGGTATGGTATCAAGGTGGTAGACTGACAGACTGCACAGAGGTATAGGTATCAAGGTGGTAGACTGACAGACTGCACAGAGGTAGGTATCAAGGTGGTAGACTGACAGACTGCACAGAGGTAGGTATCAAGGTGGTAGACTGACAGACTGCACAGAGGTAGGTGTCAAGGTGGTAGACTGACAGACTGCACAGAGGTAGGTATCAAGGTGGTAGACTGACAGACTGCACAGAGGTAGGTATCAAGGTGGTAGACTGACAGACTGCACAGAGGTAGGTATCAAGGTGGTAGACTGACAGACTGCACAGAGGTAGGTATCAAGGTGGTAGACTGACAGACTGCTCAGAGGTATGGTATCAAGGTGGTAGACTGACAGACTGCACAGAGGTAAGGTATCAAGGTGGTAGACTGACAGACTGCTCAGAGGTCGGTATCAAGGTGGTAGATTGACAGACTGCACAGAGGTAGGTGTCAAGGTGGTAGACTGACAGACTGCACAGAGGTATATAGGTATCAAGGTGGTAGACTGACAGACTGCACAGAGGTATATAGGTATCAAGGTGGTAGACTGACAGACTGCACAGAGGAAAAGGTATCAAGGTGGTAGACTGACAGACTGCACAGAGGTAGGTATCAAGGTGGTAGACTGACAGACTGCACAGAGGTAGGTATCAAGGTGGTAGACTGACAGACTGCACAGAGGTAGGTGTCAAGGTGGTAGACTGACAGACTGCACAGAGGTAGGTATCAAGGTGGTAGACTGACAGACTGCACAGAGGTAGGTATCAAGGGGAGCGCGTTGGGGTAGGATCAGGTGAGACAAGACTGCACAGAGGAAAGGTATCAAGGTGGTAGACTGACAGACTGCACAGAGGTAGGTATCAAGGTGGTAGACTGACAGACTGCACAGAGGTAGGTATCAAGGTGGTAGACTGACAGACTGCACAGAGGTAAAGGTATCAAGGTGGTAGACTGACAGACTGCACAGAGGTATAGGTATCAAGGTGGTAGACTGACAGACTGTCAGAGGTAGGTATCAAGGTGGTAGACTGACAGACTGCACAGAGGTAGGTATCAAGGTGGTAGACTGACAGACTGCACAGAGGTAGGTATCAAGGTGGTAGACTGACAGACTGCACAGAGGTAGGTATCAAGGTGGTAGACTGACAGACTGCACAGAGGTAGGTATCAAGGTGGTAGACTGACAGACTGCACAGAGGTAGGTATCAAGGTGGTAGATTGACAGACTGCACAGAGGTGGTATCAAGGTGGTAGATTGACAGACTGCACAGAGGTAGGTTCAAGGTGGTAGACTGACAGACTGCACAGAGGTAGGTATCAAGGTGGTAGACTGACAGACTGCACAGAGGTATAAGGTATCAAGGTGGTAGACTGACAGACTGCACAGAGGTAGGTATCAAGGTGGTAGACTGACAGACTGCACAGAGGTAGGTATCAAGGTGGTAGACTGACAGACTGCACAGAGGTAGGTATCAAGGTGGTAGACTGACAGACTGCACAGAGGTAGGTATCAAGGTGGTAGACTGACAGACTGCACAGAGGTAGGTATCAAGGTGGTAGACTGACAGACTGCACAGAGGTAGGTATCAAGGTGGTAGACTGACAGACTGCACAGAGGTAGGTATCAAGGTGGTAGATTGACAGACTGCACAGAGGTAGGTATCAAGGTGGTAGATGACAGACTGCACAGAGGTAGGTATCAAGGTGGTAGACTGACAGACTGCACAGAGGTAGGTATCAAGGTGGTAGACTGACAGACTGCACAGAGGTATATAGGTATCAAGGTGGTAGACTGACAGACTGCACAGAGGTAAAGGTATCAAGGTGGTAGACTGACAGACTGCCAGAGGTATGTATCAAGGTGGTAGACTGACAGACTGCCAGAGGTATTAGTCAAGGTGGTAGACTGACAGACTGCACAGAGGAAAGGTATCAAGGTGGTAGACTGACAGACTGCTCAGAGGTATATAGGTATCAAGGTGGTAGACTGACAGACTGCCAGAGGTATATAGGTATCAAGGTGGTAGATTGACAGACTGCACAGAGGAAAGGTATCAAGGTGGTAGATTGACAGACTGCCAGAGGTGGTATCAAGGTGGTAGACTGACAACTGCACAGAGGTAGGTTCAAGGTGGTAGACTGACAGACTGAAGGGTAGTATCAAGGTGGTAGACTGACAGACTGCACAGAGGTATATAGGTATCAAGGTGGTAGACTGACAGACTGCACAGAGGAAAGGTATCAAGGTGGTAGACTGACAGACTGCACAGAGGTATATAGGTATCAAGGTGGTAGACTGACAGACTGCACAGAGGAAAGGTATCAAGGTGGTAGACTGACAGACTGCCAGAGGTAGGTATCAAGGTGGTAGACTGACAGACTGCACAGAGGTATATAGGTATCAAGGTGGTAGACTGACAGACTGCACAGAGGTATATAGGTATCAAGGTGGTAGACTGACAGACTGCACAGAGGTATATAGGTATCAAGGTGGTAGACTGACAGACTGCCAGAGGAAAGGTATCAAGGTGGTAGACTGACAGACTGCCAGAGGAAAGGTATCAAGGTGGTAGACTGACAGACTGCACAGAGGAAAGGTATCAAGGTGGTAGACTGACAGACTGCTCAGAGGTATATAGGTATCAAGGTGGTAGACTGACAGACTGCACAGAGGTATAAGGTATCAAGGTGGTAGATTGACAGACTGCTCAGAGGAAAGGTATCAAGGTGGTAGACTGACAGACTGTCAGAGGTATATAGGTATCAAGGTGGTAGACTGACAGACTGTCAGAGGAAAGGTATCAAGGTGGTAGACTGACAGACTGTCAGAGGTAGGTATCAAGGTGGTAGACTGACAGACTGCACAGAGGTATATAGGTATCAAGGTGGTAGATGACAGACTGCTCAAGGTAGGTATCAAGGTGGTAGATTGACAGACTGCCAGAGGTAGGTTCAAGGTGGTAGACTGACAGACTGCACAGAGGAAAGGTATCAAGGTGGTAGACTGACAGACTGCACAGAGGTAGGTATCAAGGTGGTAGATGACAGACTGCACAGAGGTAGGTATCAAGGTGGTAGACTGACAGACTGCACAGAGGTAGGTATCAAGGTGGTAGACTGACAGACTGCACAGAGGTAGGTATCAAGGTGGTAGACTGACAGACTGCACAGAGGTAGGTATCAAGGTGGTAGACTGACAGACTGCACAGAGGTAGGTTCAAGGTGGTAGATGACAGACTGCACAGAGGTAGGTATCAAGGTGGTAGATTGACAGACTGCACAGAGGTAGGTATCAAGGTGGTAGATTGACAGACTGCACAGAGGTAGGTATCAAGGTGGTAGATTGACAGACTGCACAGAGGTAGGTATCAAGGTGGTAGATTGACAGACTGCACAGAGGTAGGTATCAAGGTGGTAGACTGACAGACTGCACAGAGGTAGGTACAAGGTGGTAGACTGACAGACTGCCAGAGGAAAGGTATCAAGGTGGTAGACTGACAGACTGCACAGAGGTAGGTATCAAGGTGGTAGACTGACAGACTGCACAGAGGTATGTATCAAGGTGGTAGACTGACAGACTGCACAGAGGTAGGTATCAAGGTGGTAGACTGACAGACTGCCAGAGGTATATATGTACAAGGTGGTAGACTGACAGACTGCACAGAGGTAAGGTATCAAGGTGGTAGACTGACAGACTGCACAGAGGTAGGTATCAAGGTGGTAGACTGACAGACTGCACAGAGGTAGGTGTCAAGGTGGTAGACTGACAGACTGCACAGAGGTATGTATCAAGGTGGTAGACTGACAGACTGCTCAGGGGTTTGGTATCAAGGTGGTAGACTGACAGACTGCACAGAGGTATATAGGTATCAAGGTGGTAGACTGACAGACTGCTCAGAGGTAGGTATCAAGGTGGTAGACTGACAGACTGCCAGAGGAAAGGTATCAAGGTGGTAGACTGACAGACTGCTCAGAGGTATATAGGTATCAAGGTGGTAGATTGACAGACTGCTCAAAAACGGGGCACAGACTGGGGTATATAGGTATCAAGGTGGTAGACTGACAGACTGCCAGAGGAAAGGTATCAAGGTGGTAGACTGACAGACTGCCAGAGGAAAGGTATCAAGGTGGTAGACTGACAGACTGCCAGAGGAAAGGTATCAAGGTGGTAGACTGACAGACTGCCAGAGGAAAGGTATCAAGGTGGTAGACTGACAGACTGCCAGAGGTAGGTATCAAGGTGGTAGACTGACAGACTGCCAGAGGTAGGTATCAAGGTGGTAGACTGACAGACTGCACAGAGATAGGTATCAAGGTGGTAGACTGACAGACTGCACAGAGGAAAGGTATCAAGGTGGTAGACTGACAGACTGCACAGAGGAAAGGTATCAAGGTGGTAGACTGACAGACTGCACAGAGGAAAGGTATCAAGGTGGTAGATGACAGACTGCTCAGAGGTGGTATCAAGGTGGTAGACTGACAGACTGCTCAGAGGTAGGTATCAAGGTGGTAGACTGACAGACTGCACAGAGGTAGGTATCAAGGTGGTAGACTGACAGACTGCACAGAGGTAGGTATCAAGGTGGTAGATTGACAGACTGCACAGAGGTAGGTATCAAGGTGGTAGATTGACAGACTGCACAGAGGTAGGTATCAAGGTGGTAGACTGACAGACTGCACAGAGGTAGGTATCAAGGTGGTAGACTGACAGATGCACAGAGGTAGGTTCAAGGTGGTAGACTGACAAATGCACAGAGGTAGGTATCAAGGTGGTAGATGACAACTGCACAGAGGTAGGTATCAAGGTGGTAGATTGACAGACTGCACAGAGGTAGGTATCAAGGTGGTAGACTGACAGACTGCACAGAGGTAGGTATCAAGGTGGTAGACTGACAGACTGCACAGAGGTAGGTATCAAGGTGGTAGACTGACAGACTGCACAGAGGTGGTATCAAGGTGGTAGACTGACAGACTGCCAGAGGTATATAGGTATCAAGGTGGTAGACTGACAGACTGCACAGAGGTATTAGGTATCAAGGTGGTAGACTGACAGACTGCACAGAGGTATATAGGTATCAAGGTGGTAGACTGACAGACTGCAGAGGTAGGTATCAAGGTGGTAGACTGACAGACTGCACAGAGGTAGGTATCAAGGTGGTAGACTGACAGACTGTCAGAGGTAGGTATCAAGGTGGTAGACTGACAGACTGACAGAGGTAGGTATCAAGGTGGTAGACTGACAGACTGCCAGAGGTAGGTATCAAGGTGGTAGACTGACAGACTGCACAGAGGTAGGTATCAAGGTGGTAGACTGACAGAATGCACAGAGGTAGGTGTCAAGGTGGTAGACTGACAACTGCACAGAGGTAGGTATCAAGGTGGTAGACTGACAGACTGCACAGAGGTATGTATCAAGGTGGTAGACTGACAGACTGCTCAGAGGTTGGTATCAAGGTGGTAGACTGACAGACTGCACAGAGGTTAGGTATCAAGGTGGTAGACTGACAGACTGCTCAGAGGTGGTATCAAGGTGGTAGACTGACAAACTGCACAGAGGTAGGTATCAAGGTGGTAGACTGACAGACTGCACAGAGGTATATAGGTATCAAGGTGGTAGACTGACAGACTGCTACAGAGGTATATAGGTATCAAGGTGGTAGACTGACAGACTGCACAGAGGTAGGTATCAAGGTGGTAGACTGACAAATGCACAGAGGTAGGTAACAAGGTGGTAGACTGACAGAATGCACAGAGGTAGGTAACAAGGTGGTAGACTGACAGAATGCACAGAGGTAGGTGTCAAGGTGGTAGACTGACAGAATGCACAGAGGTAGGTGTCAAGGTGGTAGACTGACAGACTGCACAGAGGTAGGTATCAAGGTGGTAGACTGACGGAATGCACGGAGATAGGTATCAAGGTGGTAGACTGAAGACAGCACAGAGGTAGGTATCAAGGTGGTAAACTGGCAGACTGCACAGAGGTAGGTGTCAAGGTGGTAGACTGACAGAATGCACAGAGGTAGGTATCAAGGTGGTAGACTGACAGACTGCACAGAGGTGGTATCAAGGTGGTAGACTGACAGACTGCCAGAGGTATGTATCAAGGTGGTAGACTGACAGACTGCCAGAGGTATAGGTATCAAGGTGGTAGACTGACAGACTGCACAGAGGTATTAGGTATCAAGGTGGTAGACTGACAGACTGCAGAGGTATTAGGTATCAAGGTGGTAGACTGACAGACTGCACAGAGGTAGGTATCAAGGTGGTAGACTGACAGATGCACAGAGGTAGGTTCAAGGTGGTAGACTGACAGACTGCACAGAGGTAGGTATCAAGGTGGTAGACTGACAAACTGCACAGAGGTAGGTATCAAGGTGGTAGACTGACAAACTGCACAGAGGTAGGTATCAAGGTGGTAGACTGACAAACTGCACAGAGGTAGGTATCAAGGTGGTAGACTGACAGACTGCACAGAGGTATGGTATCAAGGTGGTAGACTGACAGACTGCACAGAGGTATATAGGTATCAAGGTGGTAGACTGACAGACTGCTCAGAGGTGGTATCAAGGTGGTAGACTGACAAACTGCACAGAGGTAGGTATCAAGGTGGTAGACTGACAGACTGCACAGAGGTATATAGGTATCAAGGGGTAGGTACTGACGACTGCCAGACTGCACAGAGGTATATAGGTATCAAGGTGGTAGACTGACAGACTGCACAGAGGTAGGTATCAAGGTGGTAGACTGACATAATGCACAGAGGTAGGTAACAAGGTGGTAGACTGACAGAATGCACAGAGGTAGGTAACAAGGTGGTAGACTGACAGAATGCACAGAGGTAGGTGTCAAGGTGGTAGACTGACAGAATGCACAGAGGCAGGTGTCAAGGTGGTAGACTGACAGACTGCACAGAGGTAGGTATCAAGGTGGTAGACTTACAGAATGCACGGAGATAGGTATCAAGGTGGTAGACTGACAGACTGCACAGAGGTAGGTATCAAGGTGGTAGACTGACAGAATGCACAGTAGTAGGTATCAAGGTGGTAGCTGAACAGAATGCATCGAGACATCAAGGGTAGCTGGACAGAATGCACTGAGATATAAAGGTAGAAGACTTAGTAACTTGGTGTTTTACGCCACTGAGATATCAAAGGCAGTTGGACAGAATCCATTGAGATATCAAGGACAGTTGGACAGAATACATTGAGATATCAAAGGCAGTTGGACAGAATCCATTGAGATATCAAGGACAGTTAGACAGAATACATTGAGATATCAAGGCCAGTTGGTCAGAATGCATTGAGATATCAAGGACAGTTGGACAGAATGCATTGAGATACCAAGGGCAGCTGGACAGAATACACTGAGATATATCAAGGGCAGCTGGACAGAATACACTGAGATATCAAGGGCAGTTGGTCAGAATGCATTGAGATATCAAGGACAGTTGGACAGAATGCATTGAGATACCAAGGGCAGCTGGACAGAATACATTGAGATATATCAAGGGCAGCTGGACAGAATGCATTGAGATATCAAGGGCAGTTGGTCAGAATACATTGAGATATCAAGGACAGTTGGACAGAATGCACTGAGATACCAAGGGCAGTTGGACAGAATCCATTGAATACCAAGGGCAGCTGGACAGAATGCATTGAGATATATCAAGGGCAGCTGGACAGAATGCATTGAGATATATCAAGGGCAGTTGGACAGAATGCACTGAGATATATCAAGGGCAGCTGGACAGAATGCATTGAGATATATCAAGGGCAGTTGGACAGAATACATTGAGATACCAAGGGCAGTTGGACAGAATACATTGAGATACCAAGGGCAGTTGGACAGAATACATTGAGATATCAAGGACAGTTGGACAGAATACACTGAGATATCAAGGACAGTTGGACACAATACACTGAGATATCAAGGGCAGTTAGACAGAATACATTGAGATACCAAGGGCAGTTGGACAGAATACATTCAGATACCAAGGGCAGTTGGACAGAATGCATTGAAATATCAAGGTAGAATGCATTGAGATATGAAGGGTAGTTGGACAGAATGCACAGAGATATCAAGAGTAGTTGGACATAATGATCAAGAGTAGTTGGACATAATGCATTGGCATATCAGGTAGTTGGACAGAATGCATTGGCATATCAGTGATTGGCATTAGCAGTGAGTCTGCTCGCGAGCAGAGAATAGTGCCATATAAAAGTGATCATCAATATCAAGGTGGTAGTTGGCTAGAATGCACTGAGATATTGCGATGATAGTTGGAGAAGATGCACCGAGATATTAAGGAGATAGTTGGAAAAGATGTACAATACCTAACCCTGTGGTATGTGGACAGAATGCACTGCTACATTAAGGAGGTAGCTGGACAGAACGCATTGAGGTATCAAGATGATAGCTAGAAAGGATGAACTGAAAGGATGCGCTGGCCACCACACACACAGGCGTATCTCCAAGTTATTATCAACAACAAACCAGATCAATCATCAGTGAGATGTTGTCCTGAGACATGGGGAGGCAGTTCACCAGGGCTTGAGCACAGCCAGCAGCAGAAGCCAGATCTGCAAGAAATCCACACGTATAGGTAACTACAGGTAACTAACACCCACACGCACCCTCCACCCCTCCCACCCCCACACACGCCTGCATGTGCATACACACATACCAAACCATTTTCAAACACCACTTTCTTTCTTAAAATAGCCGGAGTGGTTGGAGAATTTTCTTCTCCAGGGTCAACTTTCTGTGCTGACTCTTATTTCACTATCTGTTCAACCCCTGTGTTGCCGCAGTGGCACATAAAAGATCCCGGTCATTCTGCCAAAAGTGCAGGTGTAAGGCTACAGCTAAACACGCATGCACCCTACATGGCTTTGCATGCAGTGACTTGACATGGTGCACGGTTGCATGGTGTACAGAGAATGTACTGAGATGGCATCAGTTTCATGTGGCATCAGCCATGCAACAACCAAACAGCACTGTAAGTACACCACTTTGGTGGAAATTCAGAAATGTGTAATAAAATGTGACTGTCATTTATTCAGAATCGCATGCAACAAGAGCACAGTGAGTCTGCTTGAGAGCAGAGAACAGGGCTATGTATAAGTGATAAACAACAAATCCACAACAGTAATTTAGCCACTAAGCCTTGGTGAGCTTGCTGGTAACAATGTGCTGTGACACAGGCCCAAGCCAAGGCAGAAAACAAATCACGGAATGAAGGAGTTTTCATATAAAAGACAAAATCACATGTCGAATCACATGCGAGCGCAGTGAGTCTGTTCGAGAGTGGAGAATAGCGCTATATAAAAGCGATCAACAACAACAAAAACTATCAACAAGTGGTCCCTGAGAGACTATACCCTAACAGACTATAACACCACCAAAGAAGTGACAAAAAAATCAAAAAAATCTCACCAGCCAAAGCCCTCAGAGCATCATAGGAGGGAATGAGCAGGTCGTCGGTGTTCCAGTGAGGGAAGACGATGTAGGGACTCATCAGATGACCCCCTCGGGCCTGGAAGTGGAAGCCCAGGCGCTTCAGCAGCTGAATGGCCGCCAGGCTGCCGGACACATCCATGGTCAGCTGGGCCGTCACCTTGTTGTTGTCCTCTGTGTGCAGTCGCTTCAAGGCTGCGTCCAGCTGTGGACCACACAGTGAAGAATGCCCGTAGGAAATGGACACAGGACAACAATACACATAGGAAGTAGACAGAGAGGACATGAATATCCATAGGAAATGGACAGAAGGACAAGGATATCCGTAGGAAATGGACACAGAGGACATGAATACCCATACGAAATGGACACAGAGGACATGAATACCCATAGGAAATGGACACAGAGGACATGAATACCCATAGGAAATGGACACAGAGGACATGAATACCTGTAGGAAGTAGACACAGGGGACAAGAATACCCATAGGAAATGGACAGAAGGACAAGGATATCCGTAGGAAATGGACACAGAGGACATGAATACCTGTAGGAAGTAGACATGGAGGACAAGAATACCTGTAGGAAATGGACACAGGACAAGGATATCTGTAGGAAATGGGCACAGAGAACAAGAATACCTGTAGGAAATGGACACAGAGGACAAGAATACTGTAGGAAATGGTCACACAGGACAAGAATACCTGTAGGAAATGGACACAGAGGACAAGAATACTGTAGGAAATGGTCACACAAGACAAGAATACCTGTAGGAAATGGGCACAGAGGACAAGAATACTGTAGGAAATGGTCACACAGGACAAGAATACCTGTAGGAAATGGGCACAGAGGACAAGAATACCTGTAGGAAATGGACACAGAGGACAAGAATACCTGTAGGAAATGGACAGAAGGACAAGAATACCCACAGAAAATGGACACGGAGGACAAGAATACCCGTAGGAAATGGACACAGAGGACAAGAATACACATAGGAAATGGACAGTGGGCAAGAATACCTGTAGGAGATGGATACAGAGGACAAGAATACCCATAAGAAATGGATGCCCAGGACAAGAATACCCATAGGAAATGGACACAGAGGACAAGAATGCCCATAAGAAATGGTCACAGAGGACAAGAATACCCGTATGAAATGGACAAAGAGAACTATGCACAACTGTCCACTTGCAAAGTCTTTATCATCAAACAGCCTGATTCCAAAAGAATTCTGTAGGAAAAGGATCCAAAAGAATTCTGTAGGAAAAGGACCCAGAAGATTCCGCTTATAAATCTTTATCATCAAACAGTCTGATTCTGATTCCCAAACAGTCTGTTTCCCAAACAGTTTTCAGATTAGTATGCCATAATACATGCCTTATGTCCAACCTCTAGATTATGTGTAGATTAAATACCAGATTAAAAATAATAAAAAAATGTAGGGGAATGACAAGCAGGGTAACACAGATGATGGTGGTGATGATGACAAAGACTCACCATGTCAATCAGGGCAGGGATGACTCGTGGCTGATGATGGTGGTGATGATGATGAAGACTCACCATGTCAATCAGGGCAGGGATGACTCAAGGTTAATGATGGTGGTGACGATGATGGACAAGCAGGGTAACATGGATGAGGATGGTGATGATGATGAAGACTTACTATGTCAATCAGGGCAGGGATGACTCGAGGTTGATGATGGTGGTGATGATGATGGACAAGCAGGGTAACATGGATGAGGATGGTGATGATGATGAAGACTTACCATGTCAATCAGGGCAGGGATGACTCGAGGTTGATGATGGTGGTGACGTAGTAGCTCCATCAAAAACTTTTGCAACTGTTCATAGTTTTCTGCTTTGCTTGCCACTGAAAAGTTGCAAAAAATCAGTCTTAAATTTTGCTTGGTATTTTACCTTTCATGGGAGAAGAAAACATTACCTTTGGTGGGAAATGAAAATACTGATGCTGATCATACATGATAAAATGTCTATGTAAATTGCCCAAAAAAGACACGCCTACATCTAACCATCCACAAAAGTTAAAAAATGATACATTTTTATATCTAATCATCCATAAAAGTTCAAATATGTTATATTTTTATAATATTAAGATACTACAACACATGCATTTCAAGGGCACGATCAATTTGTGTGTGTGTGTGTGTGCATATGTGATTGTGTGTGCACGCACACACACTCTGTTGCCCTATTGGGAATTTCCCCTGCCAGATATTCAGACCCCTACTGACTTCTCCACATCTGAACTAAAGACATGCACTGACCCTGCTACTCCCAGACAAAGGAGAGGGGTACAGAACATCACCACCACAACAGGGATTCAAACCTACAACCTCTCAATCCCACGCCCAGTGTCTACACCGCTTGGCCACCCTGCCCCCTCACCATGCGGAATGGCCGACTTGAGGTTGAGAAGTTCCTTGCCACTCTCCTCCTCAAGCTCTTTTTCTGCTCGGTCAATGCGCTGATCCAGCATAGCATGCTGAAGCTGCTCCACCTTCACCTGGCAGTTGTGGCCAATCAGAGCAAAGGCCCCCCATATCCACGCAGATTGGAACCTGGTGGGCGATCAGAAAAACAATGCTTTATTGTCAGAACGGCAGATGCGGACAAATGCTCCTAACATCCACAAAGACTGGAACTTGGTGAAGGATCAGAAAAACCACAATGCTTTGTTGTCAGGTCAAAACACAGTTGCGGTGGATTGGGATAAATGCTCCCCATATCCACAAAGACTGAAACTTGATGAATGATCAGAAAAACAATAACACTCTGCTGTCAGGTCAAAACACAGTAGTTGCCAATCAGAGCAAAGGCTCCCCATATCCACACAGACTGGAACCTGGTAGACAATAACAACACTTTGTTATCAGGTCAAAACACAGTCATGGGCTCATCAGAGCAAAGGCTCCCATATCCATACAGACTGGAACCTGGCAGATGATAACAACGCTTTGTTGTCTGGTCAAATACAGTAGCAGCTGATGACAGCAAAGGCTCCACATATCCATACACATTGGAACCTGGCAGATGATAACAACACTTTGTTGTCAGGTCAAAACACAGCCATGGGCTCATCAGAGCAAAGGCTCCCATATCCATACAGACTGGAACCTGGCAGATGATAACAACACTTTGTTGTCTGGTCAAATACAATGGCAGCTGATGACAGCAAAGGCTCCACATATCCACACAGACTTGAACCTGATGGATGATCAGAAAAACAACAACATTTTGTTGCCAGTCACAACACAATCTGCCTCATCAATTTGCTGATCCAGCATGGCGTGCTGACGCTGCTCCACCTTCACCTGGCAGTCGCGGCCAATCAGAGCAAAGGCCCCCCATATCCATGCAGACTGGAACCTGGTGGGCGATCAGAAAAACAATGCT
Organism: Alviniconcha marisindica; assembly: GCA_018857735.1. Classification (NCBI taxonomy): domain Eukaryota; kingdom Metazoa; phylum Mollusca; class Gastropoda; family Provannidae; genus Alviniconcha; species Alviniconcha marisindica. The sequence goes on along the minus strand of JABMCL010002269.1, from coordinate 86,418 downwards.
TTGTTGTCAGGTCAAAACACAGACACAGCCAATTAGAGCAAAGGCCCCCCATATCCACGCAGACTGGAACCTGGTGGGCGATCAGAAAAACAATGCTTTGTTGTCAGGTCAAAACACAGAGCAAAGGCCCCCCATATCCACGCAGACTGGAATTTGGCTGGCAATAACAATGCTTTGTTGTCAGGTCAAAACACAGACATGGGCAATCAGAAAAACAATGCTTTATGTTCAGGTCAAACACAGACATGGCCAATCAATGCAAAGGCTCCCCATATCCATGCAGATAGGCGATCAGATCTGGTGGACGATCAGAAAAACAATGCTTTGTTGTCAGAGTGGCGGATTACGACAAATGCTCCCCATATCCACACATACTGGACCTTGGGGGATGATCAGAAAAACAACAGTGCTCTGCTGTCAGGTCAAAACACAGACATCACCAGTCAGAGCTAAGGTGACTCGGTTCAAGTGTTTTAATAATAATAGTAATAAAGAGGATTTCTAGAGTGCCCATGTACCACACAATGTGGCAGCAAAGGGCGCTTTACAATAACACTAACCACACACACACTCACACACACACACACACACACACACACACACACACACACACACACACACACAGCGTCGGACAAGGGGATGGGCAGGGCTGTGAAAAACAGTTTAGAAATAATTATTAAACAGGTGCGTCTTGAGGGCGGCTTTGAAAGAGAGGTAGAATCAGAGTGGCGGAGTGTTTGAGGCAAATTGTGCCAGACAGATGGGCCAGCATAAGAAAAAGATCTTTCACCAAATGTTTTTGTGTTTACATGGGAGGTGACAAAGGTTCATGTGTCAGATGTAGATCGTAATTGTCTTGCTGGAGCATAAGGTTGAAGGAGATTGGACAGATACTGAGGGGCTGTTCCAGAGATGGAATTGAAGCAGATAGTTGAAATTTTGTATTGAATTTTATTTTGCTTGTCTGTTGCTGTTGTTCCTCACAGCCCTGCTAACATACTTCATACCCTGTTTCAATCGTCCTTGTGTAGGAGAAAACTGCAGCAGCATGGCACAGTTTGGAGGAAGGGTGCTGGAAAGTGAGGCTCGAAGAGTGTTTCAAGTGTTCTGTTTGTCTCCTGCTGTTGTTCCTCACAGTCCTGCTAACATACTCCACAGGGGTGTGTTCTCTTGCCTATCTTGTTTTCTGTATACACTAATGAAGTAGTGCATGTGTGCGTGTGCACGTGTGTGTGCGCGCGAGAGCGTGGATGCACGCATGTTCTGAACATTACTCATGCGTTTGCGGGTGTATGTCAGTGGAAAAAGCCGGGGCAGGCGAGTGGGGAGAGAATGTGTGAGTGAGATTTTTACGTATTTATTTGATATTTACTGTTACTTTAAATGTACCTTCTTGAGCCCATGTGTGAAAGGAAAATTTTCAATTTTATGCTTTGCATATTGATGAATAATAAAGATTTATTTGATCTGATTGATTTCATACTTCATACCACGTTTCAATCATCCTTGCGTAGGAGAAAACAGAATCCCCCCTCTCCAGATGCCAGCTACAAAAAGCACTGTTACTATACCCTACCTGTCGTCACTTCGCAGGGCATCCACCGCAGCGGAGACAGCACCAGAAATGTGGTCCTCCTTCTTCAAACTGTGGTAAAAACTGAAGTAGAACTTCTCCATGGCGATGTCCGGAACTTGCCACTGGGTCATGAGCACACTCTGAGCACCTGTCAATGCACAGGTACATAAAAACCTGACGAGGTACTCAGAATATCCCTTGCTATTAGTAATGCACAGGCACAGAAACACTTGACGAGGTACTCAGAATATTCCTTGTTATTAATACCGCTACTACATTATCATTAAATGTTTGTTTTTTAATCTTTTTTTTGCTTGTCTTTTGTTTCCCTCCTTTTTTCACAACTACCTATTACATTTTCCTCTAGTAAGATTGCCCCCCCCTCCACACACACATAACCTTGCAACCCTCCTTCCTGTCTCCCAGCCCCCCCCCCCCCCCCCACACACACACCCATAATCAGCAACAGCAACAAAAAAAGGAAAGAAGAAAAAAAAAGAAGAAAAAAAGAATAAGACATATCAGCAAACAACAACAACAACAAACAAATGAATACAAGTAAACAAATACATTCATTCCAAACAACAAACAAATGAATATTTCAGTGAACAAATAACTAAATAAATAAGATATATTAGAAAACAAGAACAATAAATGAAAACCAGTAACCAAACACACTCCTAATTTTTTTTATAAATGATATACCTATAAACAAATAGTTAATAAATGAGATATATCAGTAAATAAAAATGATTAAAAAAAGCTAGTCAATGAGATATATCACCAAAGAAACATTTAAAAAATGACATCAGTAAAAAAAATACTAATGAAGTTAATAAATATCAGTAAACCGACTTAAAAACAAATAAAAAAACAACAACAAAAAACAAAGAATAAAAAGAAGAAGCCATTTCTACACACATCCACACATACCAGCTGCGATAAAGGCTGAGGGCAGACGATAGTGGGTGTCGAAGAATGATTTCCTGACAGGTGTGTAGCCCCCGCTAATGACTACCAGGTGTGCCTGCAGCGAGCTCGTCAAGATATCCTCCACAGTCACCAGGTGAGAGCTTTCATCCGCTTCTTTATTGGCCAGGCTGGGGTCAGGGGTCACCAAGAGCATGCCCTCCTCCAGGCAAGTATGTGTGGCTGTATGTACAGGTACAGTATTCTCAGTCGGTCAGTCAGTCAATCACTTACGGTGCTTTCCTCTTATATATATATATATGAGGGCGTGTGTGTGTGTGTGTGTGCATGCGTGCGTGCATGTGTGCGTGAATGCGCATGCATGTGTGTGTGTGTGTGTGCGTGCGTGCGTGCATGCATGCATGCATGTGCATGTGTGCATGCATGTGTGTGTGTGTGTGTGTGTGTGTGTGTGTGTGTGTGTGTGTGTGTGCGTGATGTATGTGTGTGTGTGTGTGTGGTGTGTGGTGTTTGTTGGGTGTGACGTGCACAATGGAGAGAGAGAGAGAGAGAGAGAGAGAGAGAGAGACAGACAGACAGACAGACAGACAGACAGACAGACAGACTGTGCACAATGGAAGAGAGAGAGAGAGAGAGAGAGAGAGAGAGAGAGAGAGAGAGAGAGAGAGAGAGAGAGAGAGAGACATACAGACAGACAGACAGACAGACAGACAAGCAGAGAGACAGGCAGACTGACAGACTGACAGACAGATAGACAGAGACCGAGACAGGAAGACATGGAAACAGTGAGACACACAGCCAGACAGAGACACAGGCATATATATACATGCACCTCAATTAATTATGCTCAAGAATCTGTTACTTTTGGTGAGAAAATCCAGTACTATTACTATACAGTGTCTCAGTAAAGACGATGCTTAGCACGAAGCACAGGACAAAGCGAAATGCACGTCCTTCGGTCAAATTACCTCAGCACGCTCACAAACTAAACCACAGGTTCACCAACGCATTCAAACCCTACTACCCGCGAAACACGAAATGCCAAACACACAATCCCACACAGCCAGACCTATGTGAATGATGCATGCATCCTGAAGCTCCTGCAGGAACCTCTGTTTTGTCGCCTGGTCGCCGATGATGGGAACAGCATCCAACAGCTCTCCCACCATGCTCAGTTCACGCCTGGCTGACGTCAGGTCACCACCTGGCTTCCATGCGCGACCGTGCACCAGGACACTGGGAGAGGAAGACAGAAGTTTAGCTCTGCGGCACGAAATCAGCAGTGGAAATGAAAACCGCGAAACACTAACGCCAAAAAACTTCTTCTTTTTTTTCTCATTTTTTTTTCTCATTTTTTCTTCCTCAGCAAGAAATGGATCTTAGAGGTGCCATTCAGGGCCTCAACAGAGGTCTATAACAAACACTAGCTTGTTAGTTCTTGAATTTTAATAACCGGCTGACCGCACAGGATCACTACAGGACGACACAATCAAGGTAGCAACTGCACAGGGTCATTCACAGGATGAGGTAACCAAGGCAGCAGCCGCACAAGGTCACATCACAATCACATAACCAAGGTCGTGACCACACAGGGTCACCTTGGGGCAACACAGCCAAGGTAGCAACCACACAAGGTCACCTCAAGATGATATAACCAAGGTACCAACCACACTGGGTCACTCCAGGATGATATAACCAAAGTAACAACAGCACAGGGTCACCTCCGATGACATAACCAAGGTATCAACTCTGGATGACATAACCAAAGTAACAACAGCACAGGGTCACCTCAGATGGCCCAACCACGGTATGAACTCAGGATGACATAAGCAAGGTACCAACCACACAGTGTCACCTCAGGATGACATAACCAAGGTACCAACCACACAGGGTCATATCAGGATGACATAACCAAGGCACCAACTACACAGCGTCACCTCAGGATGACAGAATCAATGTGCCATCTCAGGATGACATAACCAAGGTAGCAACCACACAGGTACACCCAGGATGATAAAGCTAACCAAGGTATCATCTCAGGATGACATAACCTAAACCAAGGTATCATCTCAGGATGACATAACCTAAACCAAGGTATCATCTCAGGATGACATAACCAAGGTCACAACCACACTGGGTTACCTCAAGGTGACATAACCAAAGCAACAACCACACAGTGTCACTTCAGGATGACATAACCAAGGTAGCAACCGCACAGGGTCACCTCCAGGTGACATAACCAAGCAAAATACACACAGACATGCCGTTTGGTCTCCAGCAAAGGTGCATAAGAGCTTGTAGTTCCACTGCAATACCTTTCTGGAAGGCTGGGCACCCCGAAGATGACACACTTATCCTTGTCACTGAGCTGCTGAAAAGTGGTGACCACCTGGGTGGACGAGGTGATGTCCGTCCCCGTCCAGGTGCGCGTGGTGATGGTGGAGTAGGTGTGAGAACTGAGCATCTTGCTGGGGGGTACTGGGGCACCTGAAGATAAGACAAAAAGGAACTGTCAATACTGTGAGCTAGTTACTTAGCATAGCTGTCAAACCCTTTTGGGAGTAAACCTTAGTCCAGAGTTTGTGAACCTGTATTTCACTTATGCAGGCAGAGGTCTTTTGTTTTTTCGCTAGTAGCAGCGGCAGTTTGAATTCCAACCGGCATGTGTGGCAGTGGAAGGAAGAAGCAATGTTGTACTAAACATGCATGCACAACTTCAAATCTTACTTCTGATGATATTTCTTAGCCTATTACACTAGGCCAGTCAGTGTGCATTTGGCGATGGCGTGTGTCAGCTGTTCGTTCGACAGTTTTTCAACCTTTTTGCTCAGTTTAAAACAAGAATATCTCATGAAAATTATGTTTTCCTGAATCCATTTTCCAGTAAGGCCACACCCCCTGAACATAATGAACAAACTGTATTTTATACTGGTAAACAGTAACGGGATTTTTAACATCCTGTCAACCACACAGAGGGACCTGAAGACATGACAAAAAGGCACCATCAATACTATGAGCTAGTTACTTTTTAACTTGATTGTTAAACATCCTGTCCACCACAGAGAGGCACCTGAATACACGACAAAAAGGAACTGTCAATACTATGAGCTAGTTACTTAGTAACTGCAGTTTTAACATGCTGTTCACCACACAGGGGTACCTGATGACATGACAAACAAAAGCTGTTAGTGCCATGAGCTGCTTTCTAATTGGATTTTTAATGTCCTGTCAACCACAGAGGGGCACCTGATGACATGACAAAAAGGGACTGTCAATGCCATGAGTTAGTTACTCGGTAACTGGATTCTAACATCCTGTCAACTGTACAGTGACTTCAGGACAATCAAACTCTTGTCATAAACAAATTCACATTCCAAAACTCTTCTCATAATATTATGTAAACCTTTTCTCAAGTTGAATCCACAAAACCATTCCCAACACAAGCATAAAACATGCATACACAAACACCAAACACACATTTCTGACAGTTAGTCCCTTCAATATTCCCCTTGTTAAAACAGCATTTAAGGCTGGGACAAACCGATATCATCAACCATTCTAATTTATTAATACCAGGTTAAAGTTTTTTTTGTTTTTATTTTTTTAATGAACAGACAGAAAAGAAAGATTTTTTTATTTAACTGCATAATGGCAAATACCAGTGCCATAAGGCAGCAAGCTGCACCTACACGCCGAGATGGCAGCAGTTTCATGTGGCACCAGCCATGCCAGCGCTGTAAGTACACCACTTCGGTGGATATTCAAAAACACACTATAAAAAAAAGCTATTCACTCATGTAGAATCCATGCGAGTGCAGTGAGTCTGCTTGAAAGTTAAGAATAGTGCTATATAAAAGCAAACAACAACAACAACAGCCAAGTACGGTGTCTTAGTTGCCATACAAAAAAGCCCAGCAGGTCACGAGCTCAGCTCCATTTCTTACTCGCTTTGAACTGTGGTCCATTGTCTCGCTAAATCGTGATTAACTGCTCCTTTTTCCCTCTCACCCAGAAAAAAGGAAATCTGAGAAAAAGTGTTCGTTGCTGTTATGCCTGGATTTTGACAAGCGATGCAGTACACAGCAGCACTAGTATAAGTGCAATTAACCTGTTTTCAATCCACCTTCATGATTGCTCAGCCATTTTGTTGACTGAAATATAGACCTACAACCCAACCTCACTTTCGATCACATAACCTGATGTGACCTGTGACTCCTGGTCAATATTGCGCCCAATCTTGTTGGCTTCTGGTCAATATTGTGCCCAATCTTGCTGGCTCCTGGTCAATACTGTACCTGATATCACTGCCTCCTGGTCAATACTGTGCCCAATCTTATTGGTTCTTGGTCAATGCTGTGCCCAATCTTATTGGCTCTTGGTCAATACTGTGCCCAATCCCATTGGCTTCTGGTCAATATTGTGCCCAGTCTTGTTGGCTCCCAGTCAATACTGTTCCCAATCCCACTGGCATCCGGTCAATACTGTGCCCAATCTCAGTGGCTCCTGGTCAATATTGTGCCCAATATCATTGGCTCTTGGTCAACACTGCGCCCAATATCATTGGCTCTTGGTCAGTACTGTGCCCAGTCTTGGTCAATACTATGCCCAATATCATTGGCTCCTGGTCAATACTGTGCCCGGTCTTGGTCAATACTGTGCCCAATCCCACTGGCTCCCAGTCAATACTGTATCCAATCTCATTGGCTTCTGGTCAGTACTGTGCCCAATCTCATTGGCTCCTGGTCAATACTGTGCCCAATCTCATTGGCTCTTGGTCAATACTGTGCCCAATCCCATTGGCTCTTGGTCAATACTATGCCCAATCGCAGTGGCTCCTGGTCAGTACTGTGCCCAGTCCTGCCTTTGATTTCGTGACCTGCCATGATGGCTATCTCATAAAGAATGGTCCATGTCAACAGCGTGAACCCTGCTCACCAACAGTGTGCATCCACTCCAAAGCGGTGGTGTTCTCGATGATGTCAGGCAAGTTGTTGGGTGGGGGGCTGGCGCTAGCTTTGTCAAAGACGGCTGGAGGCGAGGCGCTGCCCACGGATCGGAACGTGGTCTCCCTGCTGATCATGGCCTGGTGTGAGAGTGACCTGTTAGGGGTCATCAGCGCTCCTGATGTCAACAGTCGGGGGTTTGAAACCTGGGGAGGAGCAAAAATTGTGTGGACACATGTGTGATGTGGAATGCATTCAAGTGCGCCCATACACGTGCATAAACATGCACATGTGCCTGTGTGCACACATACACACACACACACACATGTGCACCCACATGTATGCACGTGTGCACATACACACACACAAAGTCACACACACAAAGTCACACATACACACACACACACACACACTCGCACGCACACAAACACACACACACACACACACTCGCAGGCACACTCGCAGGCACACACGCACACAAACACACACACACACAGAACAGTAATGACCCCGACATGGAGATAATGCAGGTGTATAACCCGACTCAAGTTCATATTGCTGATGTCATGACCAGGCGAGAGAGAGAGCAATAACGACCCAGACATGGAGGTAAAACAAGTGTAGTACCTGTTTCAAGTTCAGACTGCTCACATCACGGCCAGGTGAGAGAGGACAATAATGACCCAGACAGTAGATAACACAGGTGTATTACCTGCTTCAAGTTCAGATTGCTGGCATCAAGGCCAGGTGAGGCAGGACTGAAATGGTCCAGAGGGCTGCTCAGCATGGCATTGGAGTTGCCTGGCAACAGTGCCTGAGTGATCAGCTTCCGGAGTCCTCCTGACGAACAGCAATTGTGGTAGATGTTATTCAGCATATATGTTAGTCCAAGTATGATACAGCTTCTGCAGAATGAATGCTTTGCTGTTTGTATGTATATATATCTAGCCTGACCATATGAAACTAAGAGCACTTGTAAACAGTGTTGCATTATCAATTAATAATAATAAGAGCAGTCATTTCTATAGCACTGTATCTCACTGACATGGGTGAGCACACGTACCACTTTATAAGATCAACAAAAATGCATACATTAAAACCTCAAAAATAATAATTATATAGTGATAATATTGCATTCCCCACACCACTCACACACATGGATGCACAGAAAGAATGTAACATGGTGGGGGGGGGGGGGGGGGGCAGGCAAGTAAGAAGACAGAATTTCAAATCACTTGTGGTTGTATTGTTTGTAGAGGTGGGGTTTTTTTTTCAACACAGTTTTGAAGGCATGTGTTTATATCACTGAGCATTACAATAATACTATTTATCCTTTGTTTGAAAAATGTGCCCACACACTCAAACGTTCTGTTATTCCTGCCTTGTTATAAAAAAAAAAATACCTCTTGATCCTGGAGAGAACTGAAGTTACAACGATGACAGTAGGTACCACTATCCAACCACCAGTAACTTGCAATGATGACAGAGGACATTACTATTCAACAACCAGTAAGCTACAATGATGACATTACTATCCAACATTACTATCCATCAACCAGTAAGTTACAATGATGACAGAGAAGGTTACCATCCAACACTCAGTAAGTTACAAGGATGACAGAGGTTACCATCCAACAACCAGTAAGCTACAATAATGACAGAGAAGGTTACCATCCAACAACCAGTAAGTTTCAATAATGACAGGAGGTTACTATCCAACAACCAGTAAGTTACAATAATGACAGGAGGTTACCATCCAACAACCAGTAAGTTACAATGATGACAGGAAGTTACCATCCAACAACCAGAAAGCTACAATGATGACAGGAGGTTACCATCCAACAACCAGTAAGTTACAATAATGACAGAGAAGGTTACCATCCAACAACCAGTAAGTTACAATAATGACAGAGAAGGTTACCATCCAACAACCAGTAAGTTACAAGGATGAAAGAGGTTACCATCCAACAACCAGTAAGTTACAATAATGACAGAGAAGGTTACCATCCAACAACCAGTAAGTTACAATGATGACAGAGAAGGTTACCATCCAACAACCAGTAAGTTACAATAATGACAGAGAAGGTTACCATCCAACAACCAGTAAGTTACAAGGTGACAGAGGTTACCATCCAACAAAGTAAGTTACAATAATGACAGAGAAGGTTACCATCCAACAACCAGTAAGTTACAATGATGACAGAGAAGGTTACCATCCAACAACCAGTAAGTTACAATGATGACAGAGAAGGTTACTATCCAACAACCAGGATAGTACAGAATCACCCTGCCAAATACATGCTCACCTTTCCGACTCTGGGTCCGCTCAAACTCCAGGTCGTCATGACGACGAAGCGCAGCCTGTTCGTTCTGCAGCACACGATCCAACAGCAGCAGGCAGGGGATGTAACTCACGTGGAAGCGTTTGCCGATGAGCGTGCCCCGCCAGTCTTGCAATGCGCTGAAGGGGCAATGGTGAAGTTCCTTGTCTGGCACGATCACTAAGTGACGCGGCTCCTCCATCTGGAAGGTCCAGAATCAGATCATAATAACAATAATAATAATGGTCATTTTAGTAGTGTTTTGATCGCACAATATGAACAAAATCTACAGAAATGTATACATAGAATTTAAAATTTTTTAAAATCATTTTGAATTGCTTGCACACCATATGTGCATGCACACACACACCACACACACACACACACACACACACACACACACACAGAGGTGTGTGCGCATGCATGCACTCTCATACACACACACGCACACACACACACACACACAAGTGCACATGCGCACTCTCACATACACACAGGCACACACACATGCACACATGCATGCACACACACACATACCCACACATGCACACACACACACACACACACACACACACACACACACACACATGCGTGCACGAGCGCACACACACACACATGCACGGGCACAGAAAAGGAAAGAAATGGTGAGGGGGAGGAGGGCAAAAATGAAGAAGACAGAATCTGAGACAGGGCATAATTCAGAAAAGTCATGCAATTCTTCTTATAAGGAACCAAGGGAACAAAGCATTGTGTATCCTATCGAGAGGAATGGACTTTTTAAAAATGTTTTAAAAGGCACACAGATGTTTTTTCACTTGATTTTTGGCCCTGTTTGGTACATTGTTTTGATTTTTTAAATCAACATCTAAAAGCTGCCAAAATATTACTGTGAGTGCTGCTGTTTTGAGCCCAGCAGTCAGGTGTCAATGACATCATGAGCAAGGCCAGAGTTTTAAACCACTTTAAACTCACCTTCATCAGAATGGAACATACACCTTGACCACCACCCCTTTAAACTCACCTCCATCAGAATGAAACATACACCTTGACCACCACCACTTTAAATTCACCTTCATCAAAATGGAACATACACCTTGACCACCATCACTTTAAACTCACCTCCATCAGAATGGAACATACACCTTGACCACCACCTCTTTAAACTCACCTCCATCAAAATGGTACATACATCCTGACCACCACCACTTTAAACTCACCTTCATCAGAATGGAACATACACCCTGACCACCACCACCACTTTAAACTCACCTTCATCAGAATGGAACATACACCCTGACCACGACCACTTTAAACTCACCTTCATCAGAATGGAACATACACCCTGACCCCCATCACTTTAAACTCACCTCCATCGGAATGGAACATACACCCTGATCACCTCCACTTTAAACTCACCTTCATCAGAATGGAACATACACCCTGACCACCATCACTTTAAACTCACCTCCATCGGAATGGAACATACACCCTGACCACCTCCACTTTAAACTCACCTTCATCAGAATGGAACATACACCCTGACCACCTCCACTTTAAACTCACCTTCATCAGAATGGAACATACACCCTGACCCCAACCTCTTTAAACTCTCCTTCATCAGAATGGAACATACACCCTGACCACCTCCACTTTAAACTCACCTTCATCAGAATGTCTTCAACAGGTCCCAGCAGAATCTCGTACAACTGCCGCTGCGGCGACTTCTTGGCAGATGATGTTGTTTCCTTTTCACTGGCCTTTTCCTGGCTCTTTTCGGCACCCTTGTCTTTGCCGTCACCTTGCACACGATGCTGATTCTGCTTTCTCAGGTGATCCAGCTGAGCTCCCCGGAGTGGCAACGCTCGCCCCTCACAGTTTGTCAGGTTGTCCGGATGGTCTTTCTCTTTCAACAGCTCCTCCAGTAGCCTGGTCACCTGTTCACAGATGAATGAATGAATGAATGAATGAATAAATGAATGAATGAATGAAAATTTACATATTGCACATACAAATCTTCCCCACAAAACCTTGCATGTTCACAACACCAGATACACACAATGCATACATGTAAGCTCTTGAAAGCTAAAAACTACCAAAGGACACTCATACCGAAAAATACAGACAGCCCCTACCCACCCACCCCTTCCCAAAAGTGCAACTATACATATTTTTTAAGAGTTTAAAAATAAGTGAATCCTCATGCAAACAAAGCAACAAAAGCAAAAACACACACGCCATTATAACCCCGAAGGAATCTCAGGGTAGGTGCAAGGCCTAGCATTTAATGGTCACCCATCCATTTGGTGACCACACCCGATCGTGCTTATCTTTGGTTTTCGAGACCAAGTACTCATTTAACGGTCACCCATCCAGTTGGTGCCGACGCTCAATCGTGCCTATCTTTGGTTTTCGAGACCAAGTGCTCATTTAACAGTCACCCATCCATTTTGGTGACCACACACATTTGTGCCTATCTTTGGTTTTTGAGACCAAGTCCTCATTTAACGGTCACCCATCCATTTGGCGACCACACTCAGTCGTGCCTAACACTCTGCGCCACTGACCCTCCACAACTGAGGAGACCTGCACAACTTTACCTGCTGCCGCAGGGTAATTTCCTTGAAGGAGCGTCCTGTATAGAAGCGCACCAGACCCACGCCTGGCTGCATGACCCACAGGAGCAGCGAGTGTTTCAGCAGAGAGTAGAAGAGGACGGTGCCACTCTGCTGCGACACAACACGGTGCATGCGCTCAAAGGTCCATGTGTCGCGGTGCACGTCATGGAAGTGCGCCATGCTGGAGCATGTCACATGGTAGTTGGGCAGCTGAGTGACCACTCGCTTCCTGTTGATGTCAAGATGCGGATGGTGGTTGAAGGTAGTCATATAGACTTACGATTAGCCCCTACTATAGGTTTTTCCACACACACATGGTAGGATGGTGGTTGAAGGTAGTCATATATAGACTTACGATTAGCTCCGACTATAGGTTTTTCCACACACACACACACACACATACCTTCCACACACACACACAACACACACACATACAACACACACACACACACACACACACACACACAGACACACACACACACGTGGTAGGATGGTGATTAAAGGTAGTCATATATAGACTTACAATTAGCCCCTACTATAGGTTTTTCCACACACACACACACACACATGCACACACACACCTTCCACACACACACACACACACACACACACACACACACACACACACACACACTGGTAGGGTGGTGGTTAAAGGTAGTCATACACAGACTTACAATTAGCCCCTCACACACACAGACACACACACACATAAACACACACAAAGTACCTATGAGCCTCAGCATACTGCAAAGCTTCTTCCTTGTCACCCATCTTGGCCAGGACTGTCAGCATGCCATCGTAACACTCTGACAGCTTATCGTGGTACTCCTTCGGGCAGTGCGAGTTCTCTTCATTGTGCTCAGCAATCTTCTTCTCGAAGAACGGAATCAGCTTGCTCAGCGCCTTCTGCGCACTCTCGATCTCTGACAGCTGGGTAGAGGTGCACTGGATGCACGCTTGGTGGTAGTCAGCCATCATGCGCACATCGGCAAAGTCGTAGTCGTCAGCCATGCTGACGGCTTGCTCAAAGAAGTAGAGGCTGTACTGGCTGCGGCCAAGAGCACGGTAGGCGTGGCCCAGTTTGCACAGGGCCATGGCTTTTGTTCTGAAAAAAAATAATTAAAAAACGCCAGTGAGTCACAAGCACCTCAAGCAAGCATTCTGAAAAATGGCAGGGAGTTGCAAGCATTTCAAGCCAGGATTTTGTTTTTGTTATTTTACTTCATTGTCAGGAAAGTGTAAAGATCACCAGCCATGACATATTTCTTCATCCTTTACAAACACACACCAGAAAAATAAAAAATAAAATAACATAAGCTGTACAGAATGCTGTAATTATGTGTGCACATTTGTTTTGCATAAAGTATCTTTTTGTTTTTGTTTTTTAGTTTTTTAAATAGTATTTTCTTTTCAAAATCTGGAATCAAAAATAATATTGCCAATAATGTTAGGCACAAAGACAATCACCATTAATCACAGTTTTTTAAATAGTATTTTCTTTTCAAAATCTGGAATCAAAAATAATATTGCCAATAATGTTAGGCACAAAGACAATCACCATTAATCACAGTTTGCACATTATTCCTGCAACATTGCAACTGCCATCTGAAGCCATACTTTAGTTATAACTAGATTTAATTCAATATAGCCTATATATGAGATCAAGACCAAAAATAAAGCAAAACAGCAAAAACAAATAGTAATAATATTAAAACATCAAGCAAAAGGCTTTGAAATGAACAGAAAACAACAACAACAATAACAAAACAGGAAAAAAAATGGGGAAGAGGAGAAAGAAGGGAATGGGGGGAAAGATGAGCCCACAACTGCATCTGTTTCTTGATGCGCAACATCCCCCCACCCCCCTTCTCAACCCCCCCAAAAGATTCAAAAACTCAAGTTTAAAAATGACAGACTCTAACCTGCTTTCATTGTGAGTGCATGCGCTGATAACCGTCTCGTACAGCTGCACGGCTTTGTCAAACTCCTCCCTCAGCATGTAAGTATCGCCCAACATCTCATTGGCCATGGCCACCATGCGAGCATCCCCCAGCCTTGCTGCCATGGCGATGTGCTGCTGGTGATACATGACTGCCATTGGCCAGTTGCACAGCCCAGCATGAACGCCCCCTAGGCATCCGTAGGCCTGCGCAACGCTGCGCTTGTTGGAGTTCTGCTTGGAGATCTTGAGATACTTCTCATAGCAGTCCAGCGCCGCAGACAGGTCACCTAGAATCTCATTGAGCATGCCTGTGTTGTGGTAGGACTCCGCCTGTAGGGAGCAAAAAGGTGTGCCATGGGATATAGAATTATTTGCGTCTGTGAAATCCAGAATAAAACTTACTCTTAAGAGAAACCACTCCTTGATCTGTGGAGATCACATTTATGGAAACCAGACAGATTTCTTTCTTTTTTTTTAAAAACCTTTTAAATTGAGTTTTTAAGCATGCAGACATATATATATACACACACACCAGGCATACGCATAAATACAAAGTTAATATGTACAGACTATTATAATGGCGTCCAAAAAAAAGAAAAGAAGAAGGACAAGACAAAAAGTGGCACACATGGAATGAAAACAGACCTGGTTCCGCTTATCCAGCCCAAACTTCTCCGCCAGGCGGACGTATCTGTGGGCATGGATGATGGCCGACGACATGTTGCCGATGGTCTTGTACGCGATGCTGAGGTTGAGGTGAAGGCCACACTGGAGCTCTTTGGTCCAGAAGTCTGGCATGGCATCATCGTCCCCTGCCTCCTCAAACAGCTCAGCCTCCAGGCACAGCAGCTTGCGGTAGTAGACGATGGCTTGATGCGTGTCGCCTGCCTCCAGGTGCAACGTGGCAATATTTACCAGGGCTTTGGTTTGATACACCTGCCGCAGCAAACAGAGCAGAATCTCATGAAAAAGGCAACTGCAATGGTGATGATGATGAAGATGCTGATGGCAGCTGCCAAAGCAAACAGAGAAGGATCTCATGAAAAAGGCAACTGCAATGACAATGATGATGATGTTGATGGTGATGATGATGGCAGCTGCCAAAGCAAACAGAGAAAAACAGACCTGGTTCCGCTTATCCAGCCCAAACTTCTCTGCCAGGCAGATGTATCTGTGGGCACGGATGATGGCCAACGACATGTTGCCGACAATCTTGTCCGGAAAAAAACCCACAACAGTGGTGATGATAATGATGATGATGATCACGATAATGATGATGATGATGTTGACAGCGATGATGGCAGACCACCCCCAGCTATTTCAATGGAACACTGTAAGCTTTGGGCTCCTCTGCATATGTTGCTGTAAATTAGCTTAAGAAATACAGAAACGTTGCCCAAACCGATCACTGGCTCAGTCAGAATGTGGACTCACCTGTTCGTGCGTAGCTACGGCCAGTGCCAGACATTCCTGGTAGAGACTGATGGCCTGGCTGCGGTTGCCTTGCTTGGACTGAGCATTGGCCAGGGTCAGGAGGACGCGCATGGTGATTCCTTTCTGGTTGGTCTGGAAGCGCTGTGCTGTCTCTAGAATCTGGATGCACATCTTGTAGCGTGCTGACTGGTATAGCACCACTCCCACCTCGCTCAGCTTGTTGTATGCATCCATGGCTGAAAGAAGGCATGCGACACCAAAGTACAAAATGTTATGTGGTTCTGCAGATATCAGTTTGCTTTACTGCTTGTATTATTTTTTCTGAAATACAACAGAATAATGAACATACTTAGGCATTGTTTTGTGTGTTTTTTATGGTGTTTAGCTTGTGAGAAAATGTTTTTGGAAGCATGGGAGTCGCATGTCACTGATGACAAAAAATATACCATAAGAAATCATTACTCATACCCAAACCTTCATGAGTTGGGTTTTGTTTGGTCATAAACTGTAACAGTAATATGTTTATCACAAAAATAACAGGGAGTAATGTCAAAATGCTGCCACAAAGAGTAATGTTTTTGTCATCAGTGGCATGCGACACCATGCTGGCGTCCAATTATATAACCCTGTTACTTAGCAAGTAGCCCCAAAAGTATCCTCTAATCATTGTTTTTGGAGAGAGTTGTGTTGATACAGCACCCTTAAAATAAAAAACTGCTTCACCATCACACTTCAAATTTAACCAAGATGTCACACTTTAGTTTTCACCTTTTGAGAGTTGCTCATATTATAATTTATAGGTAACATTAAACACAGTGTTTTTCTTACCAAGCAAGAATGTCTTGTTACACAAATGCATCCACTATTTTCAACTCCGTCATCTCCTAGCCCAGTAAAAATAAACAAAGGGGAAATTATGGGTAATGTTCAACACAAACTTCAAGCACTGGTTTACGACATCCTTCCTTCAACCACTGCCGTATTTAGTTGCGCTATAGGTCCCAGAAAACTGTCAGCTAACGAGCATGTTTTTTGTTGGTGCTCAAACAGTACTACGTTTGTTACAAACAACTCATATTATATCAGACGTTTGTTTCATAACTGACCATGTTGCTTATGCCGGCTCAAATAAAACCAAAATTACTTGAATTGAGATGGACACTTTTTTTTTTAACCCGGGGTGGATGCATCTCATGTTTACGTGCATGCCTGGGCACTAGGTTGCTTCCACAGCTGAAGAGCTGAGTGCAATATTGACCAGTACAGGTTTGAATCCCCAGTTCCCCAGTGAGGTCAGAAAGTTTCTCCCAGAGTCAACTTTTTGTGTGCAGGGACTCTCTCTCAGTGTCTTTATAGCCCCACCACCCCCCTCCCACCCCAGTGTAATAGCAACCATCCACATCTGCGTGCACATTAAAAAAAACATAACACACACAGCCATACTACTAGTGCTTGCACACATGAAAATACTGCAATAAGGAGTAGTTTTGCTCTTGCAGCTGCTGTAACCCTGCCCAGGTAAGGCGACCAAAATGTACACCGCTTGCTGCCCTACCTTTCAGACTTTTGGCCAAGTCTTTAGAAATATTGCAGAAACGTGCAACAGTGGCGGCAATGTGGTTGGTCAGCCTATCAGCGTTGTCAGGTTCCAGGTCCAGTGCTGTCAGCAGGGAATGGATGGCATCCTTGAACTTGTTCATCTGCTGGTAGGCAAGTCCTTGGAGCAGGTACCCCTGCAAGCGCAAGAGGAATTCACTCGTTCACCGACTCTTTAACTCCTTCGCTGCCCCAGCATGTAAAATTTCCTGGATGAAATGTGTACACACACACACACACGCCTGCAAACAGTGTATTTGATGGTCCTACAACAAATCTACTTTAAATACTGCGCATTTTGAGAGAAATCAGTTCACATGCAACTGCGAAGAAGGAAAAAGGACTTAATGATTTCAAGTTTGGAATTTTTATTGCTAGTTTTCAGCGCGATGGTGAAGCAAGCATGGCAGTGAAAGGGTTAAAACCTGAAAACTCTGTTCAACAATCATGCACTGCAGTGAGAAGTGAATGCTGTATGTATTTCCAGACAAATATACATGTACATGTAAAAATTTATAGTCTACACAGGACCCTGAGTATGATGCGCATGATGTATTAAAATAGTGTGTGTGTGTGTGTGTGTGTGTGTGTGCACATTAAAGATCCTGTATTAGTGTATGGTCCATGTATTGTCAGACTCAGAGTTTGGATAATCAAGCATTTAAAACACTTAAGATACCACACATTAGCCCCTAACAAGCCCTATGGCTCATGTGGACTTAGAGCTAATCCTAGTAATTGGTAGAGCTAGTTCCTCAATGATCAGTGCACAGATCCACATCATAATGAACCGACAAAGACAGAAAGAGAAAGAAGATCTGGCAGAAAGGTAACGCACACCATCAGCAGCCTACCTGAGAACTTTGTGGCTTAATGTTGATGATACTCTCAGAATCTGTCAGAGCAGAGTTGAAGTCACCCATCTGCAGGTAGGCCAAAGAGCGGGCATGCAGAACAGACGTGTCTTTGTCATCAATTTCTAGTGCCTCATTGTAGTTTTTTATGGCCTCAGTAAAATCATTGATTTTTGCTGCTCGCACACCACGGTCATGGAGGGATCTCACCTGTGACACAGAAAGTGGTATCACAATCAGTCAGTGATACGTATAAATAGTAATTAATATAATAATAAGCAAGGCATCTCACTGGCAGGATCATGTACAGTTAAGTTGGTAAAGAGTTGGACAGAAAAGCCAGGCAAAATATGTCATAAACTTATATAGATGCAGTTTTGACTCCCTGGTACAGGAATGGATTCTTTTTTTCTTCCCAGGATCAACTTTCAGAGCAGTCTTTCTAAAGTTTGTATAACCCCCCCTCCCCCCCTCCACACAGGTGCCCACACACATGAGCATACTGACTGGTTGAAGTGTTGCTTTATGTCCACAAAAAACGTAGGTTTATTGGGGACAGGAGCCCAGGACGTCCACCTCAACTTTCACAGAGCTTCTGAGCTCTGAGAGCATACTATGAACTATGTAAAATTTAATTTATACACTTAATTTAGAACTTAAAATGGGCAGCAAACAGAGACTTGAGACAGATGAAGACTGCGGAACAGAACAAAAAAACATGGCAGGTCTCCAGTTTTGTGAAAAGAAATGTTTTATGGTTTGCCTGCAAGCTGAATTTTTCTGTACCTCATTGATCTCCTCTGCCTCACTGATTGGTTCACTGCCTTCTGCCAGGCTGGGAAGACTGTACGTCCCAAACTGAGGAGAGCTGAACATCCCCAGTCGGTCCATGGTGGGGTAAGTGAGGAATACGTCTCACAAATCTGAAAATTATGGAAAATATTTATAAACATGCTTCATAAGGATAGCAATGATACACACGATAGTTTACCAAAAAAATCAATCTCATTACATACAATCAGTTTTCACTGATAAATAACTGTGCCAAAAATTGTTTAAAAAATTATATTCACTGGGACAAAAAAAAAGATCACCTTGGGCTAAAACAACAATATTAAAACTAAAAGAAAGGTTCCGATGCGTGAAAAAATGTATAGCTGAGTTTGCGCATTTATTTGCAGCTGCGAATAATAGACAACAGTTTGCGGAGAGGGGAAAAAAATCACAGCTTTTTTTTTTTTTTTTCTTTTTTAGTTTAAGATTGGATGTAAAATAAATGTAAGTTTTGAAAATTAGACAAAAACACATCCAAAACAAATAGCAAAGCGGGAGTAAAGCTGAATACAGCGATGCTGCGTTGCAGCGTTTACAGTCAATACCAGTTCATGAACTGCAACTGGAAAAGCGAATTAGTCCTTCTGCTCTTGGAACAGTGCCCGCCATTTTAGCAGGTAACCATACACAAACTTGGCTAAGTACTTCACTGCAGACCAAACGTAACAGAATAATTCTCAACAGACATCTATAATATTGTCAACCTGAATAAGAAATTTAACTTATACATTTTAAGAGGCAGCTGTGATTTTCCAGCTTCCAAATTTTTTAATATTAAAGTAAAAATTTGTTTTTAAATAAAACAGTTCGAGTGATGTTCCACGGGAAATAACTCCAGAGTTTAATTTTTTTTTGCTGAAACTAGTTCCGGTTTCGTTTTCTTTTGGTTAGCCACGTCGCACTAAGTTTTCCGCCAAAAAACAGCAAACGACCAACTTAAATCACAGACAACGGGTGAGCATTTTTGGTATATCATTTTAAGCCATTCGGCTGATCATTAGACACTTTTTGTGGGTCAGATTTACTGCTTGTACAAACGGTTTTTGCCGTGACGTCAATGGAATTCCGATTTTAGAAAGTGGCACATTTCATAAACTGATTTTAATATATGATTATATCTGACATGCTTTATGGATTGAAGTACTTGGCAACATAAAACTATGCTAGCTAATTTTCAAAATGTAAAACGAGAAAACAGTGCATGAATAAAAAGATTGCCCTAACAGCACCAAGCTCACTGAATGACTCAATGAGTCACCTCACTCATGTTTACGGCAACGAATGTGTTTGCTGCACCACCTTAAATTGTGTAAGCATACTACTAGTGTTGGTGATATCTTAAAAAGTAAGAGGATGGATACTCATTCAAAGAAGACAATTTGAAACCTTTGATAATGATACTGTGATAAGGAGACTTTCAGGTTTTTGTTTTTTTTGTAATTTTAAGCCATTTTAGATTCATGACATTTTACCAGAAGGGACTCAAGCTACCATGCATATGTTTCACTGGGCTAGTAATGCTCAACCACATGAGCCCGGCCCAGTATTAGAACTAGAAGAAAAAGAAGTATACCATTACCAAGCTTCCAGTTCTAGTTTTAACACAGTAACAGGTCAAACTGCTTCTTGCTTACAATTTTGAAATCTGAACTGACAGATAATTGAGACATTATTCCAAACACATGTGAATGCACATGTGCACAGACATATCACACACACACATACACACACACACACACACACACACACACACACACACACACACACACACACACACACACCATAAAACAAAAAGCAAAGTAAAAGGGAGTATAGTTTTTGTTTTCTTTATTGTTGGTGTTAAAGGCATGTACTCTGATTATGTAGTGGCAGTAGTACCACTACCAGCTGTTAAACTCTGAAGTTGTCAAACTTTGCTGCAGTTCAAGCTGAAACAGTGAAAGTGGCATAGCATTTCATCACAGCTTTTATGTATTTGTGTTTTGTTTAAATTTACTAAATTTAATAGTACAGCTTTCTAATATGCACAGGAGTTTTCTGTCATCATTTTGTTCATCCTTGTCTTCCTTTCAGAATAGCCACAATCATGAATCACTTTGAATAGTTTGATTATTCTCCTAAGTACTTCAAAATCAAAGTGCATGATTTATCTGTGTGTTTCCATGCAACTGGCCATGATGTCTTGTGGGATCTTTAATGTGTTCAACAATCCTTGTATGCACAGAGCACACGAAGGCGAGACTGGCACCAGTGACTGAGTGAATATGCAGGTGTTGACTAGGAGTAGGAATAGGAAGCATTGAAAAATGGTCCCTTCCTTGACTTGGACAGTGGGAGTCAAACCCATCTCAGGTGCTTTCACTGGATCACTGTTGCAGTGTGCTACTGGGTGGTTCAGGGAAGCTGGTTTGCATTCATGAGTGAATGCCCTTTATAATCTTTCATTCAAAAAGTCACGTAAGGTTGCAGCTGCCACTTCCTCCAGACCGATTTTTGAGTAGGCATTGCTTCACACTGTGTATAACAATGGAAGCAGAACCTAGAATTGCGAAGCAGTACAAATTGTGAAGGAAGTATGCACCAGAAGTAAAAACAGCCATGGGACTTAAGCTGTGCTGGGCAAAAGTCACTTGCTGTTGTGTTTGCAAGAATTACAGGGGAAAAGTGACAGAGGATAACAAACAACACTGACCAGAAGATCACGAGTGCATGGTGAGAGAAAAAGAAGCATTTTGGGGCATCCTATAGCATGAGCAAGAAGTTCTTGCTTGTTGCCAGACTCTCAGAGTCAGACTATAGGCCTCAAAGTCAGCATCACTGCCTTCCATTGTGATTGTGAAGGAAGTATGCACCAGAAGTAAAAACAGCCATGGGACTTAAGCTGTGCTGGGCAAAAGTCACTTGAGGGAGTTAACAACCCTGCCTGAACCACCCAGTACCACTGAGCTATGGCCCCCCATTATTTCCAGTTGTTGTGCTGAAACTATTCAGTGGTACCATTCAGTGTTAACGCTGAATTGTAATTGCTCTTTTTTCAGATCTGTGTGAACATGGAGCCTATGGACCTTGACGATGACAACACTGGGCACAGCCCCCATACATTCCATTCCACCACTTCCAGGAAGAGAGTCACCAACCCTGCCAGCAGGTCAGCCTCCTGCTTCTCTCCCTTGACTCCTCCCAATGCTTCAAGGCCACAGCCCAGTCAGCATAGACATGATCAGCGCAGCACTCTCTTTTCCAGTACTCCTGCCTTTGGATCTCCGCAGCGTTCAACTTTGTCACCTTCCAAGACTGGCAGTGCTTCACTCTTCCGCAGTGCTGTCTTTGGTGCCACCCAAGACAGTAGTTTTGCTAGTCCTGTTTCTGTACGAAGTTCTTCTAGACAAGGAAGTCCAGTGCCAGGACTGTTTGAAAGCCGGGGAGGTTTGGGACAGGTTAGCCCTGACGAAGCAAGTTGCACATCTATGGAAACAAGTGACCAAAGTGATGTTTCGGAGATGGAGGTTGTTCAGACTTCACCATCTCCACCCTGGGACCGGGTGAGGTCAGCACTCAGCAATTTTTCTCTTTTAGGCAGCGAAGCATGCATTGAGCAGGATACTGTGAAGGCTCTGCTGATTGTTGGCAAACAGAATGAAGCTGAAAGAAAAGTCGGGACAGCCAAAAAGTCAGGCGCGAAGGCTGCATCATGGGAACCAAGTCTTTCAGCAGTGCAAGCAGCAGCATCCTTCAGACATGCTGCCAAGCAAAGGAAAGCATCGCCATCGAAATCCTCTGTCTCAGCAATACAGCTGTCGACCCCCATGAGAAAGCTAGGGAGACAGGTGTTGGATCAGGGTGACATTGACAATGACAGGCCGACACCCACAACAAGAAAGCAGATCCATCTGAAAACCATCCTCCCACCAGCAGCAGGAACATCCAGATCTTGCAGCTGTGGATTTTGTATGAAGCTGTTCTCTCTGCTAGTTGTTTTGCTGGCTGTGGTTTGTGCCATTCTCATGCAGAGGCAGGTTGCTGTGTGTAACAAAAACTTTGCCAAAATGGATGCAGAGCTCCTGAGAAACGAGATGGCGTCAAAAGTGTTTGGGCAGCACATTGCGATGGCCATCATCCCAAACAGCATTGATAGTTACCTTGACACGTTGCGTGCAGGAAACGACAGTTGTGATGACAAGTCGTGCTTCTATCCTCCTCTTGCACTGTCTTTCCATGGCTGGACTGGGGTGGGGAAGAACTTTGTCAGCGACATTGTCGCCAATTTGTTTCCAGCAAAGACTGTGACGAAATTCCTGATTCCCTACCACTTCCCCCACCCACATCTGGACCAGCTGTACCAGAGCCAGGTGGAGACATGGGTGGTGTCCAATGTCACCAAATTCTCCGTCAGTTTTTTCATCTTTGACGAAATGGACAAAGCATCACCGGGTGTGATCCGAGGAATCAAAAGTGCCTTTGCAAAATTAAGCAGTCGAAATTCCTACAGCTCTCCTTCAGTTTTCTTTTTTCTTTCTAATTCGTTTGGGACAGAAATCAACCAGCATGTCTTTCAAGCCTTAAACAGTGGGCGTGACAGAGAGAGCCTCTCCTTGGAGGATTTTACGCACTTGTTTGTTGACAGTGAAGCTACGTGGTACCATCAGCTGGAGTCAGCGGGTGTAATCACTGTGACTGTGCCTTTCCTACCGTTAGAAAGGCAACACATTGTGCAGTGCATTCATCGTGATCTGGTGTCCAAGAAGCTGTCCACTCATGCTGATGTTGTGAGTCGCGTTCTTCGGGAGCTGTCATTCCTGAAATTTCCTGGTGGACATCAGTTTTCACACACTGGATGCAAACGGGTTTCAGAGAAAGTCAATCTGGTTGCCTTTCATTGACCAGGAAGAGAACTGAAGTTGGAGTATTGGGTACTGCAGCATTTCCTATTGCACATTATGTCAGTAGTTGTGTCCGTGCATGTGTGTGGAGCATGTGATTGTTTGTGGGCAAGTGTGTGTATGTGTGTGTGTGTGTGCGTGAGAGAGAGAGAGAGAGAGAGAGAGAGAGAGAGAGAGAGAGACGAGAGAGAGAGAGAGACTCAGAGAGAGAGAACTCAGGAACTCAGAAGTTTATTACTCAAGGATTAAGATTTTAGGCAGTTGCCTATTCTTACAATCTGACCCTGCCAATCTACATGCCAATAGGCTACACATAAAACAATAGTAACAACATTGACTACCAGAGTAATGATGAAACAGATGATAGTGAGAGAGAGAAAGAGAGACAGACAGACAGAGTGAGCATGTCACTGGTATAAATTTAATTGTGATCATGTGTAATTTACTATAATTTTTTGGGCAAAAACTTAGCATTCTAATCTGCATGCCGTGCAGTTCCGAGTACAGGATAAGATTCTTTTGAGTTGATGTACAGCTTTTTGATTTTGAGCTGTTAAGAACCCAGGATTGAACTGCTATGGACTGCAGATTACAGATCATGATTGACCATCCTAACTTGTTCATTATGGCCATTGGCGTAACATATAATATGATATAATGAGGCAGGGCTTGAAATTCCCACTGGATCAGTGGTCCGTGACTGCTATAACTGTCAGTGGACCTGTAGAACTCTCCTTTGTTCTGGTTCACTGAACCAGTAATGTTTATGAGAAATGTCAAGCCATTTCTCGGTATTTCTCGTCCCATACCACAGAGAGGAAAAAACGTCTTTATTTCTGTGGCCCGTACCCACGAGTACTTCAGTGAACAAAGGACTACAGCTCCGGAAAAAAGTCAGTTTTCTACATTGCCTTTCACTGCTTGATGCTGAACTGTGAAATGTAGTCAGTCCCACATACAATGTATACAATTAATGAATGGCAGGGAACTAGTAATGTAGCCAGAAACTGATGTAGGCAGTGACCTGGCAGCTATCAGAGCTGGTATGTTCTGTCGACTGACTTCACACCCCAACATCAGTGACACAGTCCCGTCTCTCTGGCATTGGGGTATGAAGTTGGCCGACAGAACAAATTGAGTAAGACTAAGAGTAAGACAGACTGCTTAAATCTTTTAAGGTTTAATTAAACACATTTTGACATACAGATCCATCTGAGCAACTGAGCAATTACGTGAGAGGGGTTTGTTAGAAGTACAGAGTATTTGTGACCTATATTTTGCCTGTGTCAGTAATAGTTTTTTTGTTTTGTTTATATATATATATATTATATATTATCAATACTTTTTAGAATTTGAACTTTGTTACATTTAAATCAAAATTGTTTGCCGGAGTCTATACATCTTGTATTGCTTGCATGCCATGCAACAGTTTGTGTGGAAGTCCCCGTCTCTGTTGTTGAGTCCCTTGTTACATGTGCGATATCTGTTGAATGCTATTACATTAAGCTAATAAGTATTGACGTCATTAATTCCCTTTGTTGATTTGTTTGCTCAATTAGTGATTGCATCTGTTGTTCATTACGTTATTCCAGTATGTATTGTGTGTGTGTGTGTGTGTGTTATATATTGAAAACCAGATTAAATACAATGAAAACAAACGAAAATTGTATGTTCCATCTTTGGACTTTTAGTTTTACAGAACCCCCCCTTCTCCAGCGCACACACACACACACACACACACACACACACACACACACACACACACACACACACGTGCATGTTCACTTTACATCATTTTCAGGGTTGTCAAGCATAATTTATTTCACATAATTTATTTCAAGCACAAAGCAGTATGTCACAGGTTTTATGGATATGTAACTTTGTTACACATAATTTATCATTCTGTATTATTAAACACACACACACACACACACACAGATGCATGCAAAAACATGTATACATAAGTGTAACACACAGACGCATTTCTTACTATCAACCACACCTCCACACCTGACCAAATAAGTTATAAAGTAACTGAATCAGTTCATTTGTTCACACTAACATTCACTGGCACACACACACACTAGTAAAAACAGCACCTGTTGCGAGTATGCACGGGCATTAGACTTCATCAGAGTGCTAATGTACTAGCTCCCCTGTTCAATGCATTTGATGACACATTAAAACAATATTACTGCCAAACTGTTAGGGTTTGACTTGCTGACAAAATGTTACGCCACTGATAAAGCCACAAGGACAAAGCAAAAAAACAGATCTTGTTGATACTGTTATGCACCACAGAAAAAGGCTATATCTATATATATATAAACTTCATCATGATTACTCAAGATCGGTCAATCAATCAATGTTTTATTTTATGTCTGTTCACATCAAGGTGATATTAGAAAGGGAAACACACACACACACACACAAAAAAAACACAACCAACCCCCCATATATTTTTATATTAAATACCAGCTTACCCACAGGACTATGAAAAGTTATCCAAGACAAGCTTGTTTCGTAGATTGTCCCTAATATGCTCTTTAGCATCTGAGGACATTAAGCACAAAGACAGAATTACCCCAGACCAGCTCCAAAACACTCACAACTACTGGACAGAGTTAAAATAACAATAAAAATATTTAACATCTTACTCATCCCATCTTGCAAGAGCTCAGAGCACTTATGAAGGCCTACAAGTGCGTGCATTTCATCATACACACACATGCATGCCTGCCCACTCACACAGTCATGCCCACACTAAAAAAGGAGTGTGACAATTTGAGTGATTCATTGATGGTATACCATCTTTCAACTCCTGGCAGTCTAACCTCCCATTGTACCACTGATCAACACAAAAGACTTTCAAGAGCAACATTCCCATGTGCTGGAAAAAAAAGAAACTATATATATATATTTAAAAAAAATTGCAAGTCCAGAGGACTTCCTTACATCTAAGATCTACTGTATTATTACTGTCAAGTGTCATGCTGTTTGCACACACAAAACTATGTGAAGAACAGCACAAAATACTTCAGGGATTACATATATAATTATATTTTATATACATGATTTTGCCAGTCCAGAGGACTTCCTTACATCCAAGTTCTACTGTGCTAATACTGTCAAATGCTATATGCCACTGCGCACACAAAACTACCTGAAGAACAGCACAAAATACTTTAAGGATGAACTCTGTGTCAGTGTCTGCTTGTTCAGCAACACACTCTGTAGCTGAAGAAAAAAAATGCTCGTTACACTTTGCTGTAAATGCAATAGCAAGTCAAAAAGAGAGAGGGAGCATATGTGTGTGCGGAAGGGGTGTGGGGGTGGGAGTAGGGGTCAAACAAAAAACCTGATATTTTATTTTCTGTCAGGAATCAAAACAAAAATAATTTAAACAATTCCACACATGATGCAGACAAATCTTATAGATATATATATGTATGTATGCAGACAGAGGATAGGGTTGTGGATCCCCATGGTCAGAGAAAAATCATCCATCAATGTTTCACTTAATCTGAAAGCCTGATCAGGTGAGAAATTCCCACTCTGCTTCACAAACAACAAGCAGTGTTCACATCCGCAGCTGGTATTTTCAAAACATATCAGGATACCTTCCCTGCACGTGCCCTGAGGCTAATCACTTTTGATCCCATAGCTGTACAAAATGTTCACTCCCACAGAAGATTTCTTGATTTATTTTTTAAAGACAGTTGCAATAACTAAGCAAAGGAAGACTGCTGATGGGTGTGTTGCTAGTATAACCTAGTTGTCTTTGCGATGCTAGCCAAGGGCACTGGCACTGGTTCCACGTTCAGTTCGCGACGCAGGTCATCCAGAGATTTCTCCCAATGTTTCTCAAAGTAAACATTCATCAGCAGCTTGGAGTTGCGGCCACAGCGCAAGGCCCACGACAGGTAGGTGTTGATGTACTTCTGGCGGTGCCTGAAACACATCACATGGAAAGACTAACTCACTGAACTAGACGTATTGTCAATGGCCTACATCAGACAGGTGTTGATGTACTTCTGGCGGTGCCTGAAACACATCACACGGAAAGACTGACCCGCTGAACTAGACGTATCGTCAATGGCCTATGTCTGACAGGTGTTGAGTCATTGAACGAGACATATAGTCAATGGTCTATGACAGGTAGGTGATGTACAACTGGTAGTGCCTAAAACACCACATAGAAAGACTGACTTGCTGTACTAGACATATCAATGGCCTATGACAGGCAGGTGTTGAGTTACACCTGAGTTACACCTGACAGTGCCCAAAACACATCATAAGGAAAGACCGACTTGCTGAACTAAACATATCACCAATGGCCTACGTCAGACAGGTGTTGAGATACATCTGGTAGTGCCTGAAACACATCACTCAACTAGACATATCATCAAAGGCCTAATGTCAGGCAGGTGTTGAGGTGCATCTGGCAGTGTCTGAAACACATCACTGAACTAGACATATCATCAATGGCCTATATCAGGCAGGTGTTGAGGTACATCTGGCAGTGTCTGAAACACATCAATCACATGGAAAGACTCACTCCCTGAACTGAAAGTGCAAAGACTGCGAAGCATGACTGCAGTCAGAGACCGAAAGAGAGTCCAACCCACAAGCAGGCAGCCCTGTCTTAGTACCCCATAGGCTGGTGAGGTCTACTCACTACAGGTAGAGACTGAGAGAGATGCCCAAGCCCTGAGTGCCCAACAGGCTAATGAAGTCTACTCACTGCAGTCAGAGACTGAAAGAGACAGGCCAAGCCACACACAGACAGCCCTGTCTGGGTATTCCATATGCTGATGTGGTCTACTAACTGCCACTGGAGACTAAGAGATGCCCATGCTCTGTGTCCAACAGGTTAGTGAGGCCGACTCACTGCCGTCAGAGACTAAAGCTAGTGAAACAGATGTCAAGCCATTCATTGTCCCTTGTGAGAAATTCTGGTCACTGTACCTGGGTAAGGCACAGCAGCTGCAAGAGCAGTGCTACCTGTTCCTATCAGTGTGTGTGGCATTTTTGTGTGTCCAAACAATGGTATGGCTGCCAGTGTTTGGGATTTTTAATGTGCGCACACAGATTTTGATGCATGCGATCGCACATGGTAGCTGTACGGACACCATAAGAGGGTCTGCGTTGAAAGTGTGTTTGTGTGTGTGTGTGTGTGTGTGTGTGTGTGTGTGTGTGTGTGTGTGATGAAATAAGTGTATCCTTATATCTTTGTAAGCACTCTGAGCTCTTACGAGATGGGGTGCCATAAATAATCTATTATTATTATTATAAGCCACATGTGGGCAACCCCGTCTGAGTACCCCACAGGCTTGTAAGGTCTACTCACTGCAGTCAGACTAAAGCTAGTGAAAGAGAGAGTGAAAGAGAGATGCCAAGCCACATGTGGGCAGCCCTGTCTGAGTAACCCACAGGCTTGTAAGGTCTACTCACTGCAGTCAGACTAAAGCTAGTGAAAGAGAGTGAAAGAGAGATGCCAAGCCACATGTGGGCAGCCCTGTCTGAGTGTCCCACAGACTAGTGAGGTCTACTCACTGCAGTCAGACTAAAGCTAGTGAATGAGAGATGCCAAGCCACACATGGGCAGCCCTGCCTGAGTGCCCCATAGGCTTGTAAGGTCTACTCACTGCAATCAGAGACTGAAAGAGAGGGGCCAGGCCACACCACACATGGGCTGACCTGTCTACGTGCCCCATAAGCTGGTGAAGTCTACTCATTTTAGTCAGAAACTGAAAAAGAAAGGCCAAGCCACACACTGGCATGTAGCCCTGAGTGTCCTGTAAGTGTAAGCAAGTGAACTGTACTCACTGCAGTCTGAGACTGAAAGAGAGAGGCCAAGCCACACACTGAGTGTCCTGTAAGCTAGTGAACTGTACTCACTGCAGTCTGAGACTGAAAGAGAGAGGCCAAGCCACACACTGAGTGTCCTGTAAGCTAGTGAACTGTACTCACTGCAGTCAGAAACTGAAAGAGGCCAGGCCACACACACACTGGCATGCAGCCCCGAGTGTTACTCAGTCTGGTGAGTTCTACTCACTTGGGTCCCAAGCGCAGAGGCCCAAATATTGCGGCCAGGCCACACATGGGCAGCCCCGTCTGGATGAACTCCACCCACTTCACGGCCACCTCCCCCAGCATGTTGGGTGGCATGCCCAGCAGTGTGTGCATCAGGTCGTGAATCTGCCGGTAGCGCAGCATCACGTACACCAACTCAGGGTCGTCAATGAAGTGGACAGGCAAGCGAGAGTCTGGTGAGAAACCCTGGGGAGAACATAACGTACAGTGATCAAGTGATTATTATACACTGTATTTATACTACATAGTACATATATTTATCTTTTATGACATATTTCATCATTCCTTGAGAGGTGATCATGTGATTATTATACATTATATATATTTATATTTTTTAGTATTTCATTGTCCCTTGCGGGAAATTCTGGTCACTGGACCTGGGTAAGGCACAGCAGCTGCAAGAGCAACGCTACCCATTCCTACCAGTGTGTCTGGCATTTTTGTGTCCAGGCAATGGTATGGCTGCCAGCGTTTGGGATTTTTAATGTGCGTACACAGATTTTGATGCATGTGATCACACATGGCAGCTGTATGGACACCGTAAGTCTAAGAGGGTCTGCACTGAAAACCGACTCTGCAAGAAAAATCAATTGTCACACACAGGACTCAAACCTGCATCATCACTGGGCTTGGCTTTTCAGTCATGGGAATTGATTCAAAAGAACTGAACTCCCAAAATTTGCTTTCAAAACTTTCATAACATTCGCTTTTTCTTAGGCGAAACATCACGCAGAAGTGTGTAAGAATGACTGCGTTCAAGCCTGTTGCCAGCCCGCGAGAGTAACAGCAAGTGACTGTGTTCACAATTACACGACCAAGATGGGTGATAGCCACATGTGAACACGCTCCATATGTTTCACAGGTACTCAGTGCAGAACTAAAACCGGTGCTTCCTTTTTTTTCTTTTTTATACCACAGATTTCTTTTCCCAGCGGACAATATTTGTTTTTTCCGCAGAAAGTCTGTTTCACACTGCCGCAAAAATTTGCATTTTCACCGTCAATTCCCATGCCTGCTCTGCCAACTAAGCTGTTCCTGATCCCCACTTTCTCTTCAGCCAAAGGGCTTGGTTGTCAGCAGAGTAGTAGTTAGCCGCAGGTGCTGTTGCTCTGCATGCATGAATGACAAAGACTGAAGAGGAACAAAAGAGCAACTCACATTTTTGTCCAGAAAATGCCAGTAAGCTTTGCCAAATGTTCCTTCTGGCAGGTTGCCCAAGTAGTCAATGTCAACAGTGTCTGTGTTGATCACTGGCTGCTCTCTGAAAACACATGTATGTAGTGATGTATGTGAGTGCGCAACATGCATTTAATAAAATACCATATTATTATTAAATAAGACATGTAGCACAGAACAGGTCTGGTACTGTCATAGTAATACATAAATCAGTACTAACA
>JABMCL010002269.1:40000-45000 GCA_018857735.1 Alviniconcha marisindica | reverse complement strand
CAAACCCCAAGCTCTCATAAGGAGACGGAAAAACCCCTTATAAGGAGAGGAAAAACCCCAAGCTCTCATAAGGAGACGGAAAAACCCCAAGCTCTCATAAGGAACGGACAAACCCCAAGCTTTTATAAGGAGAGGGAAACAAAACCCCAAGCTCTCATAAGGAGACGGACAAACCCCAAGCTCTCAAAAGGAGACGGAAAAAAGCTTTTATAAGGAGACGGACAAACCCCAAGCTCTCAAAAAGGAAAAGGAAAAACCCCAAGCTCTCATAAGGAGAGGGACAAACCCCAAGCTTTTATAAGGAGACGGACAAACCCCAAGCTCTCATAAGGAGACGGACAAAAACCCCAAGCTCTCATAAGGAGAGGAAAAACCCCAAGCTCTCATAAGGAGACGGAAAAAAGCTCTCATAAGGAGAGGGACAAACCCCAAGCTCTCATAAGGAGACGGACAAACCCCAAGCTCTCAAAAGGGAAGGAAAAACCCCAAGCTTTTATAAGGAGAGGGAAAACCCCCAAAAGCTTTAAAAAGGGGGAAAGACGGAAAACAACCCCCCGGGGCTTAAAGGAAAAACGGCCCCAAAACCCCAAAAGTTTTATAAGGGGGGGGGAAAACCCAAACCCCAAAGTTTTAAAATAAGGGACGGAAAAACCCCAAAGTTTTCATAAGGGACGGAAAAACCCCAAAGTTTTAAAATAAGGGACGGAAAAACCCCAAGGGTCTTAAGGAGAGGGACCAAACCCCCAAGGGCTTCATGGAGAGGGACCAAACCCCCAAAGTTTTAAAATAAGGGGGGGAACCGGAACAAAAACCCCAAGGGTTTAAAAATAAGGGACGGAAAAACCCCAAAGTTTAAAATAAGGGACGGAAAAACCCCAAAGTTTAAAAATAAGGGACGGAAAAACCCCAAAGTTTAAAATAAGGGACGGAAAAACCCCAAAGTTTTAAAATAAGGGACGGAAAAACCCCAAAGTTTAAAAATAAGGAACGGAAAAACCCCAACTTTTAAAGGGGGGAGGGGGAAACCCCGAAGGAATAAAAGGAGAGGGTAACCTAAAGGGTTTTTACAAGGACAGGGGAAACCCCCAAAGTCTATTTAAATTAAGGAGTAGGGGAATTAATATCCCCAGAGTTTTTAAAAGAGGCGGGGAATAAGCTCTTACAATAAAAGACGGAAACCCCAAGGGTTTAAAAGGGGGCTCCCCTAAGGCCCTTTTAAACCCCCTTCACTTCCCCAGCCGGGAAAAATTTTGGGGGGCCCAAAAGTGCACACATCCCGCCTCTAGACAGTATATCTGACGGTCTGCAAATATTTTTTCCCAGTACTGGGGCATTTTGATAGACTCCTTTAAATGCTCATGCAAAGGAGGAAAAAAGCCCTCTGGTTTCAAATTTGGCACTTTATTGGTCGTTTTCCGGTGGGCGGGCAATCTTGGCAGTAAAAGGGGAAAAGAGGGGAGGCCCCGGGGGTCAATAAGGGAGGGGCCCGGGAACCCCGGGGTCTTCCCAAAGGGAAACCCCCGAATGTTTTTCAAAGGGGGCGCAGAAGCCGGGACTCTTACACCCAAAGGGGAATGCTCAAGGGGTAACCCTTGCGAGAGGGACCCAAAGGGCTTGTGGGCACAGCGATGAACTCAAAGGTCTTACAAGGGGAAAGGCACTCCCCGGCCCCAAAAAGGCTCACGGTTCTGGGGTTTTTTGAGCCCTTTTTCCCCCGAGGGTTGAAAAACAGAGTTACATTTAAAAATTTACTTGCAAACAAGCACATAAATATTAATAATACTTATATAACGAGAGGGTTTTATTACGGTTTTTGATTAAATCACAGCTATATTGTCTTTCCATCTGCTGGATATCTTTCGAAAGATCCCGACCTGATTTGTCTACAATAAGCCCACAGGTGTGCCATTACTTCGATGCTAAAAGAGTTGTCCCTTTTCCTTCAGCTGATGCCCCATCGTTTGAACCCCCATCCTGATGAAACATGGTGTAGGTCCCCCCGCACTGCTACAGATCACACCCCCCACTGACCTGCCGAAACCACCCCACACTGACCCCCTCGGTTTTCACCCACACACTGACACTGCTACAGTTTACACCCACACACTGACACTGCTACAGATCACACCCACAACCCGACACTGCTACAATCACACCCACACACTGACACTGCTACAGATCACACCCACACACTGACACTGCTACAGTTCCCCCCACATGCTGACAGAGTTGTGTTTTGTCCTCCGCTGATGCCCATCGTTTTGAACTCCATCCTGATGAACCTTTTTCGCCTTTTCCCCCTGAAATCCGGGGGGAAGATGAGCTATTTCTCACCGTGCTTCTGTCCTATTGTCTTCCTCCCCGGGTCACAGAAAAACCTACCACCCCCGTCCACGGATACCTCCATCCCACGTGAGTTCATCTGGCATCAACGGGGATGTTCCCCCCCACCACCCCACCCACACACCCCCACACAAAACACACACACACACACACACCCCACACCCTCTCTCTCTCTTCCCCCCTCTCCCCACCACACTCTCTCTCTCTCACAACACACACCCAAAACCCACACACACACACACACACACACCCAATAAAATCACGTGCCTGTTTTTATAATATATTCTTTATACGTGTATCTTTTGACATGGGCAAAGGGGGGACGTGTCAGCCGTGTAACCACCTGCATAATTTTTTTTTTTATTGTCTTAATTTCCTTCTCTATGGGCCCGTGATTCAAAAAGATGTATAGATACGGTGACAAAACCAAATGTATAATTATATCATTTTTGTTAACTCAAATAAAGGGTTTGGGTGGTTTGTTTGTTTTTCTTTTTTTTAAAAAAACCCATATTGGGGAACTTGCTGATTCTTTTTTAGCATGATAATTGTAAAATCAGCCCAATATCACTTATGTGAAAAAATTTAAAACAAAACAAGAAAAAATTAAAAAGGGAAAAAGAAGAAATCTAAATGATTTTACTTGAATTATTACTCCGGCACCTTAGTAATTAAGCCAAAAAATACTTAAAAATTTTCTCTCTCTCCTCTCTCTCTTCTCCCGTCTCTCCTCTCTCTCTCTCTCTTTCTCTCCCCTCTCTCTCTCTCTCTTTTCTTTTCCTTTTCTCTGTCTCTGTCTTTTTTCCTTTTTTTTCTCTCTCTCTCTCTCTCTCTCTCTCTCCCCTCTCTCTCTCTGTATGTTGCGTGTGCGTGTGCGGGGCGTGTGTCTCGGGCTCTGTCTCTGTGTCTCTGTCTCTGTCTGTCTGTCTTCGTCTGTTTTCTTTTAATTTTTTGTTGTTGGGGGGTTTTTGTGTGTGTGGGGTGGGGTGTGTGTGTGTGTGTGTGTGTGTGTGTGTGTGGGGTGTTTTTTATATATAGGTTCATGCATATATTCGTTTCAGAGGTTTTACCTGGCTCCCCTACTTTTCTCGGCTGCCTGAACCTGCTGACCCTTTTGGGTTCCCCAACCTTCCCCCCATCCCAGACAAACCTATGAGTCCGTTCTATCCAAGTTGGCCTCTGCGATACTCGTCCCTTTTTCCCCGCTCCCAGCTGCAGCAAAGGACGAAGGACGACTCCCAAACAACCTCGACCCCCCCCTCTTTCGTCAGCAACGTCAACAAAGGGCAGGTTTCGCCACGTCCCGTTTTTTGCCTGTCTCGGAAAACCATGTACCCCTGGGCCTTTCTGGGATGGGACAAACCTGGGGTGAACGAAAAATTTTCGGAAGTGACGACAGAGAAGGCGGGGGAAAATCCGCAATACAAATTTGGGAGGGGTTATCCGTCTTGCTGGATTATTTTTGCTTCTGGATTTTCGGGGCCCGCTTTGGTGGTTTTTACCTCAATCATGGGGCTTTTCATGGGGGTTATTGAAATGAAAGACATGTAGTATTGTCGGTGTCCCTCACACCCACCACGTACCAAAACCCCACCCCCACCCAACCCCCTGCACCACCAAACCCCCCTTTTCCCCCCACACACAAAAAACCCCAACACACACACACACCCCACACTTTTCGGCCCCACCAACCACCAAAAAACACACCCACACACACACACACACATATATAAAGAAAAGAGAGAGAGAGAGAGAGAGGGGAGAGAGGGGAGAGAAGAGAGAGGGGAGGGGAAAAAGAGAAAAAATATATATTTTTTTTCTCTCTCTCTCCCCCTCTCTCTCTCTCTCTCTCTCTCTCTCTCTCTCTCTCTCTCTCTCTCTTTTGTTCCCCTTGAAAAAAAATTTTATTTTTCGACTTTCGAAGGGATTCGACCTGGTTAGTCATTTTTTTACTTAAAAAAATATCCCGTACAACTTTAAACATGGGAAGTATAACCCTTTTTACGATCTTACTTACAGGGTCGTCTACAATGCGTACTTGTAAATGGCCATACTCCCAAGGGAAAAGTCTATAACAAGCGGGGGTCCTCAAATCGATCCTAGGCCCTCTTTTGTTTTCCCCTTTTTTTTGACCTGCCTATGTGCCTTACACGTCCCCAGTGCAATGTGATTTATTTGCGGGTGGTGGCACCCTTAATACCGCTAAGGGCAACAAAAGATAATAACGTAGGGATTTTCAAAAAGTCTAAATGATATTTCTGATGGTGTTGTAGAAATCCGGTTTGGACTGAATCCAAAAAAACAAAATGCAAAGGGACAGAAAACACCAAAAAAACAGGTCCCTTAAAAAACTTCGAGACCCGCCCAAAAAAGGGAAGGGTTTTAAAAAATGCCTACTTGGAGTAACGTAACGAGCAGCTAAAGTGGCAAAAAGTTTTTAACCCAAAATTTTAAAAACTGTTTCTAAAATATTTTTCTTCCTTTTAAAACCAAACCAAATTGTCAGCCATAAAACAAAAATTTTTTTTCCCTTTTTTTGCACAATTTTGTCACACATAAACTATGTTTCAAATGCATGGGATGGTTTTGCCCGTGTTCACATGAAGCAACTGTACTCTTTCCACAAACGTGCCAAAAATTCTTAATGCCAATCCTAA
>JABMCL010002269.1:15000-20000 GCA_018857735.1 Alviniconcha marisindica | reverse complement strand
TCTCCTCTCCTCCTCACCACCCCGCGTGCTAATGAGGGGAACCCTTGACTTTTCGATCACGAGTCTGGCGTTCTCACCACTGAGCTATCCCCGCTATGACATTTGATAGTGACTTCTACAGTGACGTCCCACTAACCGTCACTGACTCAAGAGGACTTTAAACTGAAGGATAATCACCCGAGCATTTTAAAACTGTCATTATCCTCTATTGTAGATTTTGATTTTGATTCGTTTTACCTGCAGGAGAAAGGCAGCCAGTCTTGGATATAAAATCTGAAACGAGGATGACTGCTAGCGTTCTGAAACAAGATCCAA
The DNA here is from genome assembly GCA_018857735.1 of Alviniconcha marisindica. Classification (NCBI taxonomy): domain Eukaryota; kingdom Metazoa; phylum Mollusca; class Gastropoda; family Provannidae; genus Alviniconcha; species Alviniconcha marisindica. The sequence goes on along the minus strand of JABMCL010002269.1, from coordinate 19,685 downwards.
ACACACAAAACGTTAAAAAGAACGCTTATTTGTTATGACAATACACAACATGCGAAACTTCGGATTAAGCCAACTTTTCACGCGACAGAACAACACTTAAACAACAATTAAACGGCGAAAAGGCTACTTTTTTATCCGCTTGCTGTTATTGAACTCTTACTCGGCTCTGTCTTAAAAGTAGGATTTTATATTATGAAATGGAATGGTACTTATAAATGTGTGTGTGTGTGTGTGTGTGTGTGTGTGTGTGTGTGTGGTGGTGTGTGTGCGTGCGTGCGTGCGTGCGTGCGTGCGTGCGTGCGTGCGTGCGTGCTTGCGTGCGCGCTCGTGCAGGTGTGTGTATGTGCGTGTGCGTGTGCGCGCAGGTGTGTGTATGTGCGTTTGGGTGTTGTTTTGTTAGTGCAAACGGGTTGCTAGTTGATGTATGTCAGTGTTGCTGTTTGCTTATGTTTGTATGCTTACCGCTTTCGAGACACTTTCCTTGTTGTAAAACTTGGTGAATAAAGAATCTGAATCTGAATCTGAATCTGTTGTTACCTGTTGGTGTCCAATGCTTTGTGTTTTGTTGCTTGAGAAGGGGGCTTATCCCGGTAAATTCGCAAGTTGTGTATTGTCATATTAAATAAGCGTTCTTGTTGCTTGAGAAAGGGGCTTATCCCGGTAAATTCGCAAGTTGTGTATTGTCATATTAAATAAGGGTTCTTTTTAACCTGTTGTGTGTTTGAGATTTGGACAAGGGAGGATCTGTTTGTTTGTTTGTTTGTCTGTCTGTCTGTCTGTCTGTCTGTCTGTCTGTCTGTCTGTCTTGTTTGTTTGTTTGTCTGTTTGTTTGTTTGTTTGTTTGTTTGTTTGTTCTGTCTGTCTGTTTGTCTGTTTGTTTGTTTGTTTGTTTGTTGTTGTTGTTGTTGTTTATCCGGCTGTTCCTTTATAGTAAACGATATCCTTTCCGCTCTGGACAATGACAACATTTCTGTTCTTCTTTTGTTGGATCTTTCTGCCGCTTTTGACGCTATTGACCACCAAATTCTCCTCTCCCGCCTGAACTCTGTTTTTGGTATTCAGTCTACTGCACTCCAATGGTTTCATCACGACAGATATCAGTCCACTTCAGTCAATAACTCGTCTTCGTCACCATCACAGCTCATGTACGGTGTGCCTCAGGGCTTAGTACTGGGGCCCATTCTCTTCGTCCTGTACACTACGCCTCTCTCCGATATCATAGCTAACCACTCTGTAAACCATCAGCTTTTCGCAGCATCCCCTTCTCTGATTCTGCCAGGAACCTTGGATTCATTCTTGACTCAAAACTGTCCGTGAAGAAGCACGTCATAAAAATCTGCCAAACTGCTTATTTCGAACTTAAACGCATTAGTTCAATCCGCAGGTTTCTCAATGAAGACGCAACCAAGACTCTTGTTACTTCTATATCCTTTCACGGCTTGACTACTGCAATTGTCTCCTCATGGGTACACCTAATTCTGTCATCCACCTCTCCAGTAAAATTCAGAACTTTGCTGCAAGACTTGTTCTCTTGGCACCCCGTCACCACCATCAACACCTCTCCTGGAAAAACTGCACTGGCTTCCCATTTCAGAACGTATTAAGTATAAAGTCGCTTGTATGTGTTTTAATGCTATAAATGGTTCTGGTCCTGCTTACCTCTCTGAACTGCTGCATGTCTATACTCCGTCTCGTACACTAAGCTCTTCTTCTGACACCCGCATGCTGTAAATCCAACAATACAAGCGCAAGACTCATGGCTTTCGCACCTTCTCTTGCTTTGGACCCCACGTTTGGAATTCACTCCCACAAGACATTATAGAGTGTGTGTGTGTATGTGTGTGTGTGTGTGTGTGTGTTGTGTGAGAGAGAGAGAGAGAGAGAGAGAGAGAGAGAGAGAGAGAGAGAGAGAGAGAGAGAGAGAGAGAGAGAGAGAGAGAGAGAGAGAGAGAGAGAGAGAGAGAGAGAGAGAGATTGTGTTCGTGCGTGCGTGTGTGAGAGCGCGCGCGCCTGCGTGTGTAAGAATGTGTGTGTGTGTGTGTGTGTGTGTGTGTGTGTGTGTGTGTGTGTGTGTGTGTGTGTGTGTGTGTGTGTGTGTGTGTGTGTGTGTGTGTGTGTGTGTGTGTGTGTGTGTGTGTGTGTGTGTGTGTGTGTGTGTGTGTGTGTGTGTGTGTGTGTGTGTGTGTGTGTGTGTGTGTGTGTGTGTGTGTGTGTGTGTGTGTGTGTGTGTCTGTTTGTGCGCGTATGTGAGTGTGTGCGCGCGCGCGTACCTTTTTCTCCCCCTCCCCCTTTTTGTTGTTGTTGTTTGTTTGTTTGTATGTCTGTTTGCTTGTTTGTTTTGCTAGTAGGCCGGAGGAAGGACTGCATTATCAAGGTATAGAGAATATTTTGCTATGTCAGGATCTCTCTTGCGTGAGGTCCAAAGGTTTCAAAGTTTGTATTACACTTTTTGCCCCTGGGAGCTAGAAGACCTTCCTTTTCTCACTAGTACACGTGTGTACTCGATGGAACGATCGACTCTTTGAAATCTCGCGTCATGAGAGCCATACCCATATTTGTACAGCATTGGCAGACCCATTTATAAACCCCTGGTAATTAGTCACAGAGTGGGACATTTCCTCCAACGTCGACTTGGCGGTAAGGCAGTACTGGACAAACAGTTCGGTGTGGGTTTTGTCAGATGGTGGCTTGTACGGCTGAGCGAACAATAATATTGATGGATGGTCAAACCAGAAAGTGGTGTGCAAACAACTGGACAGCATATGTATGACTTGCTGTAATGTGCAGATGGAGCTGGACACTATGTCTCTCAGGCGAGAGGCGCAAATGACTAGATCCGATTTCTATGAACCGATTTCTTTTCATCGTGCGGTTTGTTAAAGTACACTTTGTTGTTGTTTTTCTTTTTTCTTTCTGGTTACGAAAAGAAAGCGACACAAACAAGAAAGTCTACTTAAAACCTGGGAAATGTGTTTCTAGTTCTCCTAAAATTGTCTTAATTTTCATGTACTCGCAGTCTTCAAAAATTCAATGGGCGAATTTTAGGTGTGTACCGATAAATGCAGGTTACAAAATGGGTTTAAGGGGTTAACCAAGGAATAAGTAACACAAGTTGTGTTCATTCTGTCGTAGGCAGGAGACTTGAGAACGATTTAGTAGTAGTAGTAGTAGTAGTAGTAGTAGTAGTAGTAGTAGTAGTAGTAGTAGTTAGTAGTAGAAATAGTAGTAGCTAGTAGTAGTACTAGCATGCGTATTTTTTATGGAAGCGAAAACTCTATCGATATGACCAATACAAGGTGTCTACCACGTCCTGAATCTTGCACGGCATCTCAAAACCCCTGCTCTGTTAAAAATCTACGCGTGTCTGGTCTTGTGCAACGATCAGACTGGTCATTATTACGCATTTCCGGTTAGTGATGTAAACCAGTCAGCAGGTGTAACGGTGTCACTTCGCCAGCCATTGGTCCACGCTGCGGAAAGGCATTGTGCTGTTGAGTAAGGCCCAGTCTGCTGCTCAAGCGCACGAAACCATCAGTGGTCACTATGTTTGCGAGCTTCCATTACCCAAACGGTTACGTACGTTCAAAGACCAGTACGCTCTGACGCTGCCTCGTAGCTATGCCTACATATTGTTTCGTTTTTCAAGCTCTCGAAGGGGAAAACAACAGAACAGAAAGGGGGAAAAAGAGAAGATTTTTATTTGTTCCCAAAACAGGGACGTTCAATCTTTGTGACTAAAGCCAGTACCAAAACAAAACTAAAAAAAGGGAAAAGAAGCCGGTTGAAAAACGTGTTCTACTTCTAATAATGATCAGAGTGTTTGGATGAAATTTTACCGCTTCGGTGGCAAGAGAAGTACAAAAGGCTGTAAAAATGAAGCAGACTCTGACGACGTTTGCCTGGGTTGTGGTCTTTGTTCTGGGACAGAAATGGGGTAAGTGACCAAAGTTGTTATCAACAGTGAAATTCAAAGGTATTATATATATATATATATATATATATATATATATATATATATATATATATATATATATATATATATATATATATATATATATATATACGTGCTGTGGTGTCGTGCGTGTGGTGTGTGTGTGTGTGTGTGTGTGTGTGTGTGTGTGTGTGTGTGTGTGTGTGTGTGTGTGTGTGTGTGTGTGTGTGTGTGGTGTGTGTGGTGTTTGCGCGTTACGTGCATGTGAGCCTTAACATGAAATGTGTGTGTGTGTGTGTGTGTGTGTGGTGTGTGTGTGTGTGTGTGTGTGTGTGTGTGTGTGTGTGTGGTGTTGTGTGTGTGTGTGTGTGTGTGTGTGTGTGTGTGTGCGTGGCTGTGCGCTTGTGTGTTGTGGTGTGGTGTGTGTGTGTGTGTGTGTGTGTGTGTGTGTGTGTGTGTGTGTGTGTGTGTGTGTGTGTTGTACGTGTGTGTTTTAGCCTTGTGTTCGTTCATCACCGATGAAGAGCGTTTGAGGAACCAGCTTTTCTCATCATACAACCCAGCCGTTCGCCCTTACCATACAACAAGCATCTACGTCAGCATCGGTATTAAGAGCCTTATCTTCTTGGTGAGTCAGCATTGAGAGTCTGAACGCCTTGGTGAGTCGAGATTGTGAGTCTGAACTGTTTGGTGAGTCAGAACTGTCAGTTTGAACTTGGTGAGTCAGCTTTGCTAGTCTGAACATCTTGGTGAG
>JABMCL010002269.1:0-5000 GCA_018857735.1 Alviniconcha marisindica | reverse complement strand
AAATACAATCATGAGGACACAATTTCAGGTAGGTGGACATAAATACAATTGTGTGGACATAAATATAATCATGCGGACACAATTTCAAGCTGGTGGACATAAATACAATTGTGTGGACATAAATACAATCATGCGGACACAATTTCAGGCAGGTGGACATAAATACAATTGTGTGGACATAAATACAATCATGCGGACACAATTTCAAGCAGGTGGACATAAATACAATTATGAGGACAGAAATACAGTTATGTGTTTTTGTAGCTTGTAAGTTGCCACAGAAGAGCGTAGCTGGCAAGGTTGGTCTGTTAGAAACAAATCAAAAAGCACACAAGGGAGTTAACTAACGCTCGAAAGACGTCACACAAATACAACAACAAAGACCTGAGTCGCCCACTGACGGTAACTCTAACCTGGCATGCGTGTAAGTAAACACAAGGTATATAAACTCCACCAGAAATACATCCTCATCAGTTTCAAAGGCTTCTTTAATCATCATCATCATCATGTACATTTATCATGCGCTCATCAACGTATTTAGGTTAATGTGTGTGATGTGAGCGTTTAGCTCACATCACACACATTAACCTAAATACAATATTCTATATACACGTAGAAGACAGTCCTACGAAAACAATTTACATAGGCATTATATGCAGGACACACACACACACACACACACACACACACACACACACACACACACACACACACACACACACACACACACACACACACACACACACACACACACGCACGCACGCACGCACGCTCGCACGCACACACACACACACACACACACACACACACACACACACACACACACACACACACACACACACTGAAGCAGAAACTGGGTGTTGATATTAAGCTGGGGCTAGTTTCTACTGTGAGAAGAGGAAGGTTTTTAGTTTGGCTTTAAAAGATGGCAGGGCTGAGCAGTGTCTACGGTCTTGTGGGAGTGAATTCCAAATGTGGTCTGTTGCAGAGATTTACCTCTCCGTCGTCCTGTGTGTGGGCTGTCTCGCCACGCTGCTAACCATGGCGATCCTTCACATCTACAAGCAACCGAGCAGCAAACCAGTCCACCCAGCGCTTCGAAAGCTCGCCACCAAATTTCTCATCCCTTTTCGGGACTTCACGTACTGTGGCTGCACGCGACGAAAGAAAACGGAAAACCAAACAGACGCCGCGAACACCATGTTGCGTCACGGCCGCAACTACGCAAACAAAGTAGCACCCGAGATCGGAACGAAGCTGTCGGGAGGAGAGGAGATAGATCGTGGGATCCAGACGGAATCCTCGGATCTTACAAAATTGAAGGGGACACAACCAGCGGCAAGAGAGGACAACCGCGGCGATTTCCGTTGTTACAAAGTTGATGAGTACGGGGTGACTTCACTTCCTGACGACCGCGGCAGCGAAAGCGGGTCATGTAATAATTCGGGAAGGGAGGAAACTCCGACGGTTTCTTGGCAAGAGTTAGCGTCCTTGCTTGATCATTTGTTCCTGTATGTGTTTAGTTTCGTGTTGGTGACTCTCACTGTCGTTGTTCTGTCGCTCCTGTATGCCTATTATTAACCCCTTTGGCTGCCAGGGAGTCTGTGATGCTGACGCAACTCCTTCAGTCTGTCAAAAAATCAGCCGAGTGAAAACGTTTTTGTTGTTTTGTTGTTGTTGGTTTGTTGTTGTTTTCACCCTTCTGCTTTTTCTTCTTTTTTTCTTTTCTTTTTTTCTCCTTTGGTTGTATTTACTGTTGCTGTTGTTTGTTGTTGCTGTTTTGTTGATGTTTTTGTTTGTTTGTTTGGGGGGGGGGGTTGTTGCTGTTTTGTTGTTGATGTTGTTGTTTGTGTGTGCGTGCGTGTGTGTGTGTGTGTGTGTGTGTGTGTGTGTGTGTGTGTGTGTGTGTGTGTGTGTGTGTGTGTGTGTGTGTGTGTGTGTGCGTGCGTGCATGTGTGTTGTGTATGTTGCTGTTGTTGTTGTTGTTGTTTAGTTTACTGTGCTTCTCCTGAATTTGCACGAGAAGTCAGAATTCGATCAGGACGTCCCAGGACCTGTCTCAGGCAGATGCCGAACACTTCGTCAATGACATCATAATTATGATTTCATAAGGGAAGGGGAAAGAAGTAACAGGGCTTCGTCGTAACTTGTCTCGAACTCCAAGCATCGCTTTATTAGCATATATATCCTCCCGCAAGCTCCTGCCAAAATCCGTTACGCCATGCCACAGTTCTCCGACGCTGTAGGCTTGAAGTGTGGATTTGTTTTTTGCCATGCCGTTGTCAACAAGCCGACTCAGTGAAACTATTCTGCAGTGGGCGGGTTGAAGAGAAACTCAAAACAGTGGCTTCGCTATTGGCAAGGAAAGTTCCATAATTATTTTGTGTTGGGCCAATGAAAGTTGAACTTTGTCACTGTTTCGTGGTTGAAGTTTCACACACACACACACACACACACACACACACACACACACACACACACACACACACACACACACACACACACACACACACACACACACACACACACACACACACACACACACACACACACACACACACACAACCTTAAATCAAAAAAGAACAAATCAAATCGCGACGAAAGAATGATCTTCATCGTTCTATTATATGTATTCATAAAAAAAATTACAATCAACAGCAAGATGGCTCGAAGTGAAATATGTGAAGAAGAAAAAATGTGATTGCGTATTTATGTAAATCATATATATATATAATTTGGTTTATATTGTACTCTCTCTCTATACTCATTCTCCTCTCTCTCTTCTCTCTCTCTCTCTCTCTCTCCTCTCTCTCTCTCTCTCTCTCTCTCTCTCTCTCTCTCTCTCTCTCTCTCTCTCTCTCTCTCTCTCTCTCTCTCTCTGTCTCTCTCTGTGCATATATATGTGTATGTGTGTATGTGTGTATATATACATACACATCCCTACTTACCCCATATATATATATATATATATAGGAATTCTAGGAAAGAGGATATATATATCCTCTTTCCTATAATTCCTCATTTTTTGTTTTGTTTAGTTTTTGAAGAAAAATAAATAAATATATATATGTGGAATTATAGAGTAGAGTAGAGACAATCTGATCAATGCAAACGATTGTATCTCTGTTTACTGCCGTCTTTTGTTGTTGTTGTTGTTTATGAACCCCATTAATTGCTATGAACGTGCTCTGTGTAAAGACATTTTATCTTCAATTTCCCACTGGCACTAATAAAGTATGTTGCTATTGTTATAGTTATCTGGGAGCTTCTATTTCTGAACACAGAGGTTACGTTAATCATCACTCCGTTACTTTCCCTTTCGTTGCTTTTATCGAGGAATTGTCATTCCATATTTCAGCAATTCTGGCTATAACTGCTTTCTTGCTCTTGTGCTCATTATAAAGAGCTCAGCTGAGCTCTCATGGTGGGTTCATAGTTCAGGAGCTGTGTGAGAGTCGAGGTGGCCGTCCTGGGCTGTCCGTCCTAACGAGCCTTGTGGTTTCCGTGGACGTAAAGCTATATTGAGCCGTGCTTCGGCATTGGTCACAGCTTGTCCCTAATATGTCAACTGACATCTGAGGACATTAAGCATCACTTCAACATCATCATCTTATGGTGGAACACATTGTTTGCTGTTTGACAACTTTCCGGCTTTGGTGTTGGTGTTGTACTTGTCTTCAAAAGAGAGACAGATGAACGAAAACAATATAACTTATTATAAGGTATGTAATATCATTCGTCTTCTTTGTGCTTCTTTCATCCCTGTCACATTTTTTCTGTGTGCGTGCGCGCGCGCGTGTGTGTGTGTATGTGTGTGTGTGTGGGGGGGGGGGAGATGAGGTGTGTGTGAACGTGTGTGAGCGTGTGTGTGTGTGTGTGTGAGAGAGAGAGAGAGAGAGAGAGAGAGAGAGAGAGAGAGAGAGAGAGAGAGAGAGAGAGAGAGAGAGAGACGTGCGTGTGTGGTGCTGTGTGTGTGTGTGTGTGTGGGTGTGTGTGTGTGTGTGTGTGTGTGTGTGTGTGTGTGTGTGTGTGTGTGTGTGTGAGCGTGTGTGTGTGCCTGTGTTTGTGGTGGGGGGGGGGGGGGGGCGGGCGGGCGCACGCTTCTTACTTACTCTCTCTCTCTCTCTCTCTCTCTCTCTCTCTCTCTCTCTCTCTCTCTCTCCATCTCTCTTTCTCTCTACTCTCTCTCTCTCTCTCTACTTCTCTCGCTCTCACTCTTTCTCTTTTCTTTCTCCAATTTTGGTCACAACTGGTGTGGAACCCAAGATCTTTTTCTTTTCAGTTTTAATTTGTGGTCCAGGGGGACTAACTCGTTAATAAGGATAATACGTCAAATAGCCGACACACTTTTCTTTTTCTTTTCTATAATACACCCGGCACACGAGGGCACTAAAATGAATGGAATCCTTTAAAAAACAAAAACAAATGTAAACGAGTTCTTGCTTCCTAGGTACGTAACTAGCTCCGAACACAGACAGTCAGCCTAGCCTACGTACACCACCCCCTTCCCATCCTCGTACCTAGCTACCCTAGCCCCGCCCTTCCCCACCCCTACCTACCTCACCCCCTCACCCCTCCCACCCCCTTCCCCCGCCTGCCTACCCCACCCCCTTCCCACCACCGGTCCTATCTACACTACACCCTTCCCATCCCCGGACCTACATACCCCCAGCCCCGCCCTACCTACTTCACCCCCTTCCAGGCCGTTAGACGCATCACAAAGGAGCATAATCACACCTTTGTGGACATACTTACGATGACGTGCACACAACTAGAATTATGTGCTTTTGACCCAAAAGGGACCGTTGGAACCGAGTCAAACGACATATATGCTAATTATACACAGGTCATTGGTAATTATGTTGAAATAATTAATAATTATGTAGAGGTAAGAACAATTATATCCGTTTGAACCTTGCAGCTAACGGCATACTAGTGTCAAAAGCTGTGTAGAAATAATTGGTGATTATGTTGAGATAATTAGTAATTATGTACAGTTA
>JABMCL010000721.1:190000-200743 GCA_018857735.1 Alviniconcha marisindica | reverse complement strand
TTTTTTCGAACATACCTCTCTCCCCCCACACACCTCTCTCTCTCTCTCTTTTCTCTTTTCCTCTCCTCTTTCCCCTTCCTCCTCTTCCTCCCTTTTACCCCCTGCTGTTGTTTTTCCCCTGCTGTTGTTTTTGCATTACTGTGTGCAAATTAATCCCCACAAACCCCTCCATGCCTCTCTCTCTCTCTCTCTCTTCCTCTCTCTCTCTCCTCTCTCTCTCTCTTCTCTCTCTCTCTCTCTCTTACCTCTTTTTTTTCCTGCGTTGTTTTTCTTATTTCCAAATTAACCCCCCCCCCACCACACCTATCTCTCTCTCTTTTCCCCCTCTCCCTCTCTCTCTCTCTCTCTCTCTCTCTCTCTCTCTCTCTCTCTCTCTCTCTCTCTCTCTCTCTTCTCTCTCTTCCTTCTTTCTTTTTTTCACCATCACACACACACCTCTCCCCCCACCCACACTCTCTTCTCTCTCTTCTTCTTCTCTCTCTCTCTCTCTCTCTCTCTCTTCTCTCTCTCTCTCTCTCTCTCTCTCTCTCTTTTCCTCTTTTTTCCTCTTTTTTTGCTTACGGGTTCAATTAATCCCCCCCACTCCTCTCTCTCTCTCTCTCTTCTCTTCTCTCTCTCTTCTCTCTCTTTTTCCTCCTCTCTCTCTCTCTCTCTCTCTCTCTCTCTCTCCCCTCTCTCTCTCTCTCTCTCTTCTCCTCTCTTTTTTTCAAAAATACACAACAAACCCCCCCCCACCCCTCCCTGTCTCTTCTCTCTCTCTCTCTCTTCTCTTTCTCTCTCTCTCTCTCTCTCCTCTCTCCCTCTCTCCCCCCCTTTTATCCACAATTCTCCTCCTCCCACACCTCTCCCCTTTTCTCTCTCTCTCTCTTCTCTCTTTTCTCTCTCTCTCTCCCCTCTCTCTCTCTCTCTCTCTTTTTGCCCTGCTGTTGTTTTTTGCCCTGCTGTTGTTTTTGCATTACTGTGTGCAATTAACCCCCCACCCCCCCACCCCCCCACCCCCCCCCTTCCCTTTCTCTCTCTCTCTCTCTCCCCTCTCTTCTCTCTCCCCCCCCCTCCCCTCTCTCTTTTCTCTCTCTCTCTCTCCTCCTCTTCTCCCTCCCCTTTTTCTCTCTCTCTCTCTCTCCTCTCTCCTCCCCCCCAAAATCTCTCTCTCTCCTCCCCTTTTCTTCCCCTTTTCCTCCCCCCCCCCCCCCCCCCCCCCCCCCCCCCCCCCCGTTCTTCTCCGGGCGGGTTGAGGCAGACAGTCCAACACTGTGTTTGTTCGTCGTGCATTGCATACTATCTCAGTAATATATATTTTTGAATAAATAAAAAAAATGTATTTTTAGGTGCCGAATTTTCCCCTATGACTATACTGTGTGAGGCTCAAGAGCGATTACACGGAACATGACAACAACAATTTAAAAACAACTGAAAAATAATGTATGTAATTTATTAAGTATGTCTTATGAGATTGCTTTTATATGATATTGTTTAAAAGGGAAATGTAAATGGTAAAAAAAGGGATATATTTTGTACATGTATGAGAGCTCGCTCAGCGGGGAATAGCGCTATAGAAAATTTATGTATGATTATTTATTTTTAAAATTTAAACCCCCATATTACAAATTATGTCTCAGCACACTGTTCCGCCGAAGGAAAGGGGTTAACATTTTCAAGTGATTGACAGATCCAAACACATAACAGATTCAAAAGAACGCTTATTTGTTGTGACATAGACAACACGACGCAAATTTTCAGGGAAATCCCCGTCCGTTCAGACCAACATACCACACTTAAACAACAGTGAAACGGTTAAAAACAATGAAAAATAATATGAGAAGGCAAGTAACTTATCTTTTTGTTGTTGTTGTGTTCAGTGCTGGCCGGAAGAATGTTGGCAAATCTTCACTTCTCATATCATTTTACATTTTTGTTTTTTGTTTTTGTTTGTTTCATTGTTCAAAATTTGCACCGTGTTGTCTATGTCATAATAAATAAGCGTTCGTTTGAATCGTTTACGTGTTTGGATCTTATTTTAGAACGCTAGCAGTCATTCTTGTTTCAGATTTGTGCGTGCGTGCGTGCGTGCGTGCGTGCGTGCGTGTGTGTGTGTGTGACTGAGAGATTAAACGTGGGAACTGGCAACAACAATAATTGAAGCAGTTCATATTACAGAAGGGCAAACAGCAAGACTTACAATGCACACGCGCGCAATTTGTAACAGTGGTGAGGTCGGAGATGAATTTCATTATTTGCTTAGCTGTTCCAATAAAAAAAAAAAATGTCAAAAGAAACCGTAGTAAGTATGTCGATAAGTTTTACACACGTCATCCCAATGTGCCCAAATTCGGTAGCCTTAAGAACATGATCTTAAAAATCTAAGACTGTTAAGCTTGCTAAATTTATTAGCTGTATTTTTGACTTTGTCCTTCACAATGAATGAAACATTAAAGTGGCTCTCATCGTTCCCCATCTTAATGCAGGAGTCATTCTGGTGGTGACAGTATACCGACAGGTATATATATATAATCTTCACAATTAATGAAACATTAAAATGGCTCTCATCGCTGCTCGTCTTAATGCAGGAGTCATTCTGGTGGTGACAGTGTACCGATCGGTATATATATATTGGGTACTGTGGAAGCAACCTAGCGCCCAAGCACCCACGAAAACATGAGACGTATCCACCCTGGGTAAAAAAATAAAATAAAATATATATATATATATAAAAAATATTTAAATTAAAGAGAGAGAGAGGGCGAGAGAGAAGAGAAGAGTTCCGTCTCGATTCAAACGATTGTGGTTTTATTTGTGCTGGTGTAAACTTTGTTGGTGAGCTATAAATGACACACCTTGTTTTACTTGAATTGCATAGTTCAGGAGCTGTGTGAGAGTCGAGGTGGCCGTCCTGGGCTGTCCGTCCTAACGAGCCTTCTGGTTTCCGTGGACGTAAAGCTATATTGAACCATGCTTCGGCATTGGTCTCAGCTTGTCCCTAATATGTCAACTGACATCTGAGGACATTAAGCATCACTTCATCATCATCATACTTGAATTGTTTGTAACAAACTTACTACTGTTTGAGCACCAACGAAAACCTGCTCGACGTTAGCCGTGACAACTTTCAGGAGCCTATGATTTAACTAAATACGGCAGTGGTTGAAGGAAGGATGTCGTAAACCAGTGCTTGGAGTCAGTGGCTCGGAGTAAGTAAAGTAAGTAAGTAAACATGGCGCTTAACGTCCACTTATTAGGCTTATTAGGGACGGGGAGAATGGGGGGAAGGGGCCGGCATGGAGATGGGGGAGGAGGGAGAGCGTATACCTGTCGCTACACTCGGCAGTGTCACCACCAGAACGACCCTCATTAAGATGGGCAGCGATGAGAGCCGTTTTAATGTTTCATTAATTGTGAGGGACAAAGTCACAAGACAGTGTCCACAAACACACCTTTTGAAGAGAAAGGAGAGCCGAAGCGGTATCGAACCGAGGTCCTTCCGCTTACCAGCCTACCGCCTTACCGCTGGGCCAAACCGGCTCTCCGAGGCTCGGAGTATGGGTGTAGTGTAGTATATATATATATATGGAGTATAGTGTAGTGCAGTGCTTCATAGTTAGGAGCTGTGTGAGAGTCGAGGTGGCCGTCCTGGGCTGTCCGTCCTAACGAGCCTTCTGGTTTCCGTGGACGTAAAGCTATATTGAACCATGCTTCGGCATTGGTCCCAGCTTGTCCCTAATATGTGAACTGACATCTGGGGACATTAGGCAACACTACCTGCCTAGTGCCAATGCTCGGAACGCTTTCACCAGCGTGCAAGCACAGTGGTTACCACACTGACCGTGGCAGTCTTAAAATAGCCCAGCCGCACCCAGCCCTTAGTGTGTTGTGCTTGGACACGCGTTGTTTCCTGGTCAGCCCGATTCAGTGTAACAGACCAACACAGAGGTCGGGTCGCCGGGGTGAAAACCAGGGCGTCGGCCGCCGCATTGAGCAACACGCTAGTCAGGCCCGACTCTGTGAGTGAGCCGGTCTGGCCCAGCGGTTAAGGCGGTAGGCTGGTAAGCAGAGGCCAGACCTCCGTTCGAATCCGCTTCGGCTCTCCTTCCTCTTCAAAAGTTGTGATCTGTGGACACTGTAGTCTCAAGTTGTGACTTTGTCCCTTCACAGTTCATGAAACGTTAAAATGGCTCTCATCGCGCGCTGCCCGCCTTAATGCACGACCCGCTTGAGAGCCGGTTTGGCCCAGCGGTAAGGCGTTAGGCTGGTAAGTGAAGGACCTCGGTTCGATACCGCTTCGGCTCTTTTCTCTTCAAAAAGGTTGTGGTTTGTGGACACGGTCTTGTGATTTTGTCGCCCTCACAATTAATGAAACATTAAAACGGCTCTCATCGCTGCCCATCTTAATGCAGAAGTCATTCTGGTGGTGACAGTGTAGCGATAGGTACATATAATCTCCCTCTTCCCCCACCTCCATACCCCCTTCCCCCCGTTCTCCCCGTCCCTAATAAGCCTTGAGGTTTCTGTGGACGTTAAGCACCATGTTTACTTACCACTCCCCCCCCCTTCTCCATCCCCCCCCCCCCTTTTTCCCCGTCCCAAAAAGCCTTGTGGTTTTTGTGGACGTTAAGCACTATGTTTACTTATACTCTGTGAATAGACTGGGATTATGTTCCCGTTGCAAATGTGAGTGCTTGGGGTTATATTCCCGTAGCAAACGACTTAGGTAACAGTGATGTTCCCGTAGCAAACTTAGATACTTGGTGGGGTTATGTTCTCGTAGCAAACGTAGATACTTGGTGGGGTTATGTTCTCGTAGCAAACGTAGCTCTTTGATGGGTTATGTTCCCGTAGCAAACGTAGATACTTGGTGGGGTTATATTCCCGTAGCAAACGTAGTTACTTGGTGGGATTATGGTCCCGTAGCAAACGTGAGTGCTTGTCAGACGGTATGTGCGGCCACAGAAGGTACAGCCGAAATAAACTGGGCTTATCCGATTATAGCCCACCTGGAAAGACTGCAGGAAGTCAGTGTGTGGTGATGTGGAGTTTAATGTCCTCGGATGTCGGGTTGACATATTAGGGACAAACCGGCTGTGACCAGTGCCTAAGCACGGCTCAGTCAGTGTTGCTTTACCTCAACAGAAACCGTAAGGCTCAAGAGGACGGGGAGCCCAGGACAGCCGCCTCGACTTTCACACAGCTCATGCAGGAAGTCAACTGTGTTTTGACGTCTTATGTAGTTCACGCTGTGACAGACCCACTGAGCCAAACTCCAAGCACTGGTTTACGACATCCTTCCTTCAACCACTGCCGTATTTAGTTACGCCATAGGATCCAGAAAACTGTCAGCTAACGGGCAGTTTTCTGTTGATGCTCAAACAGTAGTAAGTTTGTTACAAACAACTCAGATATAACAAGGCGTGTCATTTATAGCCGCCAACAAAGTTTACACCAGCACAAATTAAACCACAATCGTTTGAATCGAGACAGAACTCTTTTCTTTACCCGGGGTGGATGCGTCTCGTGTTTACGTGCGTGCTTTGGCGCTAGGTTGCTTCTACAGTCATATTAGTACCCGAACCTTTCGGAGGGCGCTGACCGCGTCGCTGGACAGCTGCGCGAAGATCAAGAGTGCCCCTTCAGTGGCGTAACTAAATCTGGCAGAGTTTGGAGGAAGGTGCCGGAAAGCGATGCTCGGAGCGCGCCATTGAGCTAGAAAGACAGACGGAGGGAGCAAGGCACACTCCGAGCACCGCTTTCCGGCACCTCCCTCCAAAGTCTGCCAGAGTTAGTTTCGCCACTGAAGGGGCACTCTTTATCTCCGCGCAGCTGTCCAGCGACGCGGTCAGCGCCCTCCGAAAGGTTCGGGTACTAACAGGACTGTAGAAGCAACCTAGCGCCCAAGCCGCGGTACGCACCTAAACACGAGACGCATCCACCACGGGTAAAAAAGAGTTCCGTCTCGATTCAAACGATTGTGGTTTTGTTTGTGCTGGTGTAACTTTGTTGGCGGCTATAAATGACACGCCTTGTTTTATTTGAGTTGTTTGTAACAAATTACTACCTTTTGAGCACCAACAAAAAAACTGCTCGTTAGCTAACAGTTTTCTGGACCCTGTGGCGTAACTAAATACGGCAGTGGTTGAAGGAAGGATGTCGTAAACCTGTGCTTGGAGTTTGGAAGCAAGGCCGACCACGTGCAGCGCGGCCAGTGCTACCCGCTGTGCGGCACCACCGCGCCTCCATCTTTTTCTGGCAGCGGAGCCATCGGTTCCAGCTGCGCTGCCTAATCCTTCCTTACTACACACCAGTGTCCGGTGTCGTGTAAACAAACACTTGTCACTGGGAGTGTGCGCGTGTCACTGGCAAGCGCGGTGGTGCTATATTTATATCAAGCATTCTTTTCGACAATTTGGAAATATTCAAGAAACAGAGAGTGAGCTAAAATCTCTCTCTCTCTCTCTCTCTCTCTCTCTCTCTCTCTCTCTCTCTCTCTCTCTCTCTCTCTCTCTCTCTCTCTCTCTGTCTGTCTCTCTCTCTCTCTCTCTCTCTCTCTCTCTCTCTCTCTCTCTCTCTCTCTCTCTCGGGTGCTTTCCGCACATCTCCTGCTCAAAGTCTATACACAGAAGCACATGAACCGTCATTAACTATTCGCCGACTAAAATTGTCTTTAAACTATGTTCTTCAACTCAAATCAGTCCCTGCCGGAAAACCCAGCCTATCGTTGCGTTTTTGAACCCGAAAACACCAGATTATTTGAAGAATCGGAGTCGAAGGTTCCACCTTTTCAGTGGCATCCGCATTCTCCTCCGATTAGAGAAATCCAAACTTAACCTAAATCTGGTAGACGATGCTCCCTCGTTGGACATCGTCCCTTGGAAACTTTCAGTTCCTGGACTTAACCAATTTCAAAACAACAAAAAAAGGGCTCCCACTAGCGAGCATTTTAAGGAGGTCCCTGGGACTCCCTTCTAGCTACAACATTTAGAGGGCCCCTGGGCAGTTTTAAAGGGTCAAGTCTAGTATGACTGAAACCGGGCGGCTGTGCAGAAGTATTCTGCTTTCCGTATCAGATGCCCGCCTTTGCCCCCTTGCTCCTTCTACACCTCAGCCGGCGAACCTCTGACTCAAACTCCGAGCATCGCTTTCCGGCACCTTCCTCCAAACTCTGCCAGATTTGGCTACGCAACAGAAGGGGCACTCTTTGTCTCCGCGCAGCTGACGGTCCACCGACGCGGTCAGCGCCCTCCGGAAGGTTTGGGTACTGATAAGACTGTGGAAGCAACCTAGCGCCCAAGCACGCACGGAAACGAGACGCATCCACCCCGGGTAAAAAAGAAGAAGTTCCCTCTCGATTCAAACGTTTTTGGCTTTATTTGAGCTGGCGTAAGCAACATGGCAACATAAAACAAATGTCTCGTATAATCCGAGCTGTTTGTAACTAACTTACTACTGTTTGAGCACCACCAAAAAAACTGCTCGTTAGCTGACAGTTTTCTGGGACCTATGGCGTAACTAAATACGGCAGTGGTTGAAGGAAGGATGTCGTAAACCAGTGCTTGGAGTTTGCCTCTGACTGTGTCTGTGCTGTCGGTTTGCAGAGAACTTCGCGCGACGGCTGCAGTACCTGACCCACAAGGCCACCATGCACCCCGACCTTCGCGACGGCTACCTGTCCAAGTCGCAGATCGCGGCCCAGAAGTATGACGTCATCACGGACGAAGAGAAGGTGAAGGGTCAACTGGGTCAACTGGACGCAATCTTCCAGGACATGGAGAAGCGGTTGGCTGAAATCCAATCAGGTCAGAGCTACCCCCCTCCCCTCCCCGCACCCCACCCCCCTCCCCACTCCATCTTGGGTTGCATGGTTTTGGGGTGAGGAGGGTGGGGTGAGAGTGGGGGAGGAGTTGGGGGTGTGCGTGCCTGTGTGTAATATGTGTTAGTAAGTTTGTGTGGTAATTATGCTCATAGCACTTCACTGGCTGCCAGTCAAAGAAAGGATCATTTTCAAGACAGCCACCTTTGTTTTCCGTTTCATTGATGGTACTCTGCTCTGCCATTGACCAGACCTGTCATCGTGTCTCTCTATAAAATGGGGGTAGGGGGTGGGGTGGGGTGGGGACCTTGCTTGTGCTAGACGGAAACTTAATGGCTTTGGTTACCGGTCGATCTCTGTTCAGGCTCCTCTTGTCTGGATCAACTTTCCTGCTCGCATCGACTCTGCAGTTCTCTCTCACAGTTCAGAACTTCTCTCAAAAACTTTCTCTTCACTTCTCAGTGCCTACTCTGAGCTACTCTAACCCTCTCACAGACATTGGATGCTGTACATGGACGTACCACATTAATTTGGTTTTCGCTGACGTCTTCACTGGCTGATTGGTGGTTATTTAGGGTGGGATGGGAGTGGAGAGAGCGGGAAGACAGGGGTTGCAAGAGAGAGAGGGGGGGAGGGGGGGGGAAGAGAGAGAGAGAGAGTGTGTGTGTGTGTGTGGTTGTGTGCGTGTGTGTGTGTGTGTGTATGTGTGCGTGTGTGTGTTGTGTGTGCTTGCGTGTGTTTGTGTGCGCCGCGCGCACGCGTGTGTGTGTGTGTGTGTGTGTGTGTGTGTGTGTGTGTGTGTGTGTGTACACGTGCGCGTGTATGGATGCATGGGAGAATATTAATTGCATTAATAAATTAGCTTGTGTATTGTTGTAACGTTTCATGAATAGCTCTTTGTGCCTCACACGTGTTACAGTCATAGAGGGATTATAACTTTATTATTAAACTTTTCTCATTATTATTATTAATGTGCGTGTGTGGAGTGTTTGTATGTTTATTTGAGAGAAAGAGAGAGAGAGACTGAGTGTGTGTGTGTGTGTGTGTGTGTGTGTGTGTGTGTGTGTGTGTGTGTGTGTGTGTGTGTGTGTGTTGTGTGTGTGTGTGTGTGTGTGTGTGTGTATGTGTGACAGTAATACGGCAAATATTACACAATCATCAGATAGTACATGTCTTTTTTTCATTTTTTTGTTTGTTTTGTTTTTGTTTTGTTTCCCCTTCTTTGCTGTTTAATGCAATGTGGCCACAGCAAGCAGGTCGCCTTCAGAAGCTTACCGCCCAGCGGATGTTACCTTTCATTGAATTTTTTTTTTTTTTTGGGGGGGGGGGTGCGTGGGTGGAGAGGTATTTACATACACATTTTGTATCCTTTGGTACTGTTATCTTTTTGTAATTAGCGAGGAAAGATCGACGAATGTTGAACTTTAACAGTACAGATAAAGAAAAGAAAAAACAACAGCCTTTCAAGAGTGTGAAGATGGAGTCAAATTTGTCCACACTGGACACCCCCCCCCCCTACCCACTCCCCCACACCCCCACCCCCACACCACCCTCCCTCCCCCATTTAATTGGCTCACGCTCTGTTTCAAATATTTGCCACATCTGTCACAGTTGCAGTTAATCCAACTGCAGGTGAGATCAAACACCGGGAACTGTAACACTGGCGACAGGTGGTCCATCGCGAAACAAAGCCCGTTCTTAACTGGGCTAAACGTTTGTGCGCTGAACATACTTCGGACAGTACGACGAACTACAACTCGTTTCTTAATTGAACTTTCAGTTCGCCGAACAGGGTTCGGACTGTTTGTTCGCCGAACATACTTCGGACGGTTCGACGAACTACAACTCGTTTCTTAATTGAACTTTCAGTTCGCCGAACAGGGTTCGGACTGTTTGTTCGCCGAACATACTTCGGACGGTTCGACGAACTACAACTCGTTTCTTAATTGAACTTTTTAGGGTTTGTCAAACACCGGTGGACTGTAAATGGCCCAAAAAGGTGGTCCATCGCGAAACAAACCGCAAGTTCTTAACAGGGTTCGGACTGTTTGTTCGCCGAACATACTTCGGACGGTTCGACGAACTACAACTCGTTTCTAATTGAACTTTCAGTTCGCCGAACAGGGTTCGGACTGTTTGTTCGCCGAACATACTTCGGACAGTACGACGAACTATAACTCGTTTCTTAATTGAAACTTTCAGTTCGCCGAACAGGGTTCGGACTGTTTGTTCGCCGAACATACTTCGGACGGTTCGACGAACTATAACTCGTTTCTTAATTGAACTTTCAGTTCGCCGAACAGGGTTCGGACAGTTCGACGAATTATGCTTCGTTCTTAACCGGCTTACAATGAGATGCAAGCTTCGGCTAGAGCTTGCGGCAGAAGCGCAGCAGACAGCATGATCCAAAATGTAGGCTAAAGTCAAGCCAATATACTTTAATCATCCCTCACAGGGCAATTCAACTAAGTACTATATCATTCTGGATCCCAGAGACAAGGCTGCGCCTCCTACAAGTCAACAAATAGGTCAGTTCCCTTCGAAGCGAGTGAAGTATGGACACCGTCATACATTTTTATTTTTATTTCTTCCTCATCCACAGGAGAGCTCTCTTTGCTCTCAACCAATCAGAGGCAAGATTCGCCGAACTGGGCGAATATTCCCAGCATATGTTGAGCGAAGCTTTTTGGACCCCGAATATAGCTTCGTCGCAGTTCGACGAACACCCCGACCTAGGTTCACGAAGCAAAAATTCGTCCAAATTAAGAACCAGCTATGTTCGCCGAACTTTTTTTAGGTTCCACGAATACACCGAACTATGTTCGCGAAGCAAATGGAACGGGCTTTAAATAGTGCACAAAGTTTACCCTTGCCGAAAATCAAAACACACCCAGGCAGGTTGGTTCTGGGTCGTTTTTAATTGTAAACAAGGCAAAAAAAACCAA